>CATIWQ010787913.1:0-32583 GCA_949673415.1 Euphorbia schlechtendalii
TTGTAAGCACTGTGTAACTTTCTTCATAAATAAAGTCTGCAGCAGCTCCGGAGAGATAGGCGAAATTGACCGAACTCCGTCATCAAATATTGTGTTATTTTTCCACTATTATTTTTTCGCATTCCATTAATCTGGTAGTACAGGAATTACCACGTTTATTCCCTAACACAGTAAACCATATTTATATCTTCAACCTCCTCTATTAAAAAAACATGAGTAGTTGTTTTTCTTGCTTCCAAGTTCCAAGTTCAAATTGAAAATTTTTTACCAATTGGTACATACATTAATATATACTAATGTAAATAATTAAAGATCAAATCACCGACATCGACGAAACCTTTTTAATTAAAAAAAGTCCAATTTCTTTTTAAGAAACTGTGAAGTTTAGATGGGCTATCAAGCCCAACAGTTTTGGGCTTAAAACGAACCATTTGCTTCAAACAAAAGACGAACCATATACGCAGAATAGTAAGTTTTAGTCCTTATGTAAACGGTATCGTTTCACACGTTTTCTTGGCAAAGGAAATAATATGTTTTTCGTGTGCTAAACTCGTCTTCCTCGTCAAGCGAACTAATCATCTCTTACTCTGCACTCTACGAACCAGTTCCATTCAATTTCCTCTACAAAACCCCAAAAAATCTCTCAATTTTCCTCTACACCTGTAGTTTCTCTTTAATCTCCGTTTCCTACATCAAAATGATGATCAGAATCCGAAGCAGAGATGGCCTGGAGCGTGTCCCCTTTGACAATCCTAACATCACCGTTTCCCAGCTTAAAACCCTAATTCAGAACCAGCTTCAAATCCCAATCCATAATCAAACTCTTTCTACAAATCAGAATCTCCTCTTGTTCAAATCCCCTTCCGAACTCCTCAATTTCACCGACATGGCTGACCCCAATACTCCTCTTTCAGCTCTCAACATCGGTCATGGATCAATCGTATTCTTGGCCTACGAAGGGGAGAGGAAAATCTGCGGACCCGCCGTTAATCCTGCGGGTTCCTTTGGCCGTAAGATGACTATGGATGATCTGATGGCGAAACAAATGCGGGTTAGCAGACAAGAAACTCCTCATTGTGAGTCGGTTTCTTTTGATCGGGATAGCGCTAATGCGTTTCAGCAGTACGTCAACGAGACACTCGCTTTTGCGGTGAAAAGAGGCGGTTTTATGTATGGAACGGTGTCGGAAGAGGGGAAAGTGGAGGTGGATTTCATATACGAGCCGCCGCAGCAAGGAACGGAGGAAAGTTTGATGCTATTGAGGGATCCGCAGGAAGAGAAATTGGTTGATGCAATTGCAATGGGTTTAGGGATGAGGAAAGTTGGATTCATATATACTCAAACTATTTCTCAGGACAAAAAAGACTACACATTATCGAACAGGGAAGTTCTCCAGGCTGCAGAACTTCACGCAGAGAGTGAGTTGAAAGAATGGGTAACGGCGTTAGTGAAGCTGGAAGTGAATGAGGATGGGGGCGCCGATGTTCACTTTGAGGCTTTTCAAATGAGTGATATTTGCGTTAAACTGTTTAAGGAAAACTGGTTTGAGACAGAAATTGGGGAGGTTTTGGACCCTAAGTTATCTAGAATGAAGAAGGAGGTTGTTGTTGGGGTGAAGGATGTCAAGGAAGTTGATAATGATTTCTTTTTGGTGGTTGTCAAAATTTTGGATCACGTGGTATGTCTTTCTTTCTCTTTATCTCTTAATAGCTTCTTATAGTTGATATGTATCTTGATCTTTAGTTTTGAGTTTGATGATTGAGATTGAAATTGATGCTATTTTCTTTGAGTTGTCACTGGCAATGGCCTAAGTTTAGTTCTTCAAATCTATCCAGTTAGAAAAGAGTGAGAGAATAGGTTAGATCAGGTGAGAACTGTATGTTGAACACATGACTTGAACATAAACTACTGCATGCCTAGGATGAGTTGGAATTCAACAATTTTTGGGGCTTATGGTTTATATATTCTTTGATCCATTCCTAAAGACAACGAATTAAGAATTCTGATTCACATTTTTTGCTTCAACATTCGTGTTATCTCAGTTAAACTATTTTATTTGATGTAAGTGGAAGGTAATTTCCAAGTCTTCTTGGAGCCAGTTAGGCTCTGAGGCAAAATTGCATTTTGCCAAAGCATCTTGATTTTTTGAGGTGTATATTTGTATAATAATGGCATGTAAGCTAGTTATATCCATGGCATAAGCAACTGGAAATAAATGCTTGTGTTTAGAACCATTCCATCCATGCACTGGGTTAATGCTTATAATGTACCCCAGCAAATTAAAGCAGGTCTGGTCTCCAGAAGTTTAGGTAGGATTACTATTCAGTAATCACTTAATGATGTTTTAGGATACATCTTAACTGGCTGTGTACTTAAAGTGTGTAAACTGGAGTTTTGTGTACAGGTGTACCAAAAAGCAAGTTCTTTTTTGGTCTATAGATTTACATTGAATTCATCTGCATCCAAATCATGTTTTTCCTACATGGTGATGCTTGGAGATACTGAAGCCAACGATACAGTTTTTTGGATGTCAGTTGCAGAAGGCACATAACACGTGTGAACTTCTGCATTAGCAAAGCAGAGTTGATAGAGGAAACGACAGTTGTAATGCGAACTAGTATTGATTGCATTTGGTTTTCATTATCAGATATTAAAATTTACACCAGATATGAGAATACTACCCCTGAGACAATCTAATGTTTGCCATGAAATTGTTCAATTCTATGATGTTGAAAAGCTTGAGTGACAATATGGCATTATATGATGCAGGGTCCTCTCTCATCATCCTTTCCCATAGAGAACAGGATAGTCCAAGTGACAACAAGGGCACTGAAGAATCATCTAGACCGTACAAAGAATCTTCCATTTGTGAAAAGAATATCTGATTTCCATTTGCTGCTGTTTGTGGGCAGGATGTTAGATCTATCAGACGTTCCTGCATTGGCCGAGTGTGTTCTAACTCAAACACCAATACCAGAAGGTTATCAGCTCCTGATTGAATCCATGGCTACTACTTGTTGAGCTACTCTGCTGATCAGGTTTGGAGCAATCTTAGCATTGCTTCCACTCTTCAACTCAGTTCACACAACATCCAATATGTACTTTCCGTTTTAATTATTTATAATGGAGAGCTTACAAAATCTGATGTTTGCTGTTTCTAATTTAGTTTTGGATTTTTCAGTTTTTTTTTTTTTTCCTCTTTAATCGGCAAAACATTCCAAGCAATGAGAAAGAAATATCCAGATGGTAAAATGACACTAGAGATGACTAGATAAAGGCAGAAAAAGTCAGAGGATTTTGTCACGACTGTTGGATGGTCGAGAAGGGGGAGGAAGCGTTGGCCATCTCTGAGTCCTACAAAGATGGGTAACATCAACAACGCATGTTTCAGATTCCTCCAAACTCTTTCCATGCCATTTACCTTCCCCATTTGTATCTTCTTCATCATCTACTACCACTGCTTCCTCCCCTGCCTTCCACTCCGCATATTCCCTACCTCCAACACAAGTCTCTGCATTTTCTCTGCTACTTACTCTCACTCTTCTTCGGGAAAATGTTGCATTTGACGCTGCATTTTCTGATTGCAGCAATGCTGGACCACCTTGTTTCTCATTCACGGTGTTTTCGACACGGACTTCTTTCCCTGCACGTGCTAGTCTTGCTTTTCTGTTGTTAAGCCTGCACAAACACAATATTACACCCACTTATTCAAACTGACAAACTTGGCAAACGGCTTACACTTCTGTATCATACATGTTCGTTGCAATTCGAAATAATAAAGTTCATCCTATCATTACTAGCACCTGTATTCTTTTACCTCCGTAAATGTAACACTTCATACAATCAGGATATCACAGGCTAAGTGACTAAGCAATTCTGGGTCCACTCTACTTAACCAGTTGCAAAGCGATAGATGTATCTTTATCAAAGTAACAACAGCACTGACCAGAAAGATCATCTGTACATACCAGTACCACTATCCTTGTATACAGCATTTATCTAGTGAGGATTGTGATGCAATTCGACTGAGCCACATGAGCTGTAAAGATATTACCTCTTGTGGCTTATCTAGATGGAGAACAAGCTCATAGATATATAAGGTTACTTGATTATGGGATACATGGTCATACAAAAACAAAGCCTCACCAGTTTTTCAGCTGTGCAGATGTAACTTCTGAACCCTGGGAAAAAAAGTCAAAGATTAGGCAAGATTGACAACAGAACTAACCAACATTGAAAAGGTTTGCTTAATACATAATTAGCACCTTAACTTTGACAGCTTTCACCACTTGTCACCCTTAACTTTGAAAAATCTCCACCAGCCCCCTAAACTTAGCACCCTCAATGCCACGTATCACATTCTGATTGGAGAGAGAAAAATAAAAAGTTGACATCTTTGAAAAGTCAAACTAATTAGAATGTGACACGTGGCACTGAGGGGCTGGCGAACTTTTGCCAAGTTTAGGGGACTGTTACAGACTTTTCAAAGTTGAGGGTGACAGTTGTCAAGTTTAGGATGCTAAGTATGTATTTGGCCAAAAGGGTTTAAGGTTGCTGTGTTATACATACGTGACGACTTAACTTATCAGCCCATGACTGTAGAGCAGGTGCATTCCGCTGCATATAAGGTTCACCTACCAGAGCTTTCTCAATTAGCGAGATTTGATAGTCATTCATTATAGTTCGTTTCCTTTTTCTCGGCTGTTTTTCTTCAAACTGAAGCGTTTCAACTTTTTGGTCTTCAGGAACTCCTTGAAGGCCATTTTCTTTTTTATGCTTGCTTGATTTTGCGAAGTTTCTGTTCACCATTTGAGCAACGAGACTTTTCCCACGACCAGAGCTTGTATCAGAACCACTTGTTTCACCATTCTGAAAATCTTTGTCAGGCTCTCTGACAACAGCATATGTCATCATGCCAGATTTATCCTTTTCTACCCTGACTGTATCACCACTGTGATGCATTTGATCACTTCTGAGATTAGGCAATCGATCCTTTTGGATAGCAGAATTTGCAGGCATATCCTCTTTGGTATTGCTGCTAGTGTTATTCAGATTTATTTGTTCCTTCCTCAACAAAAGGGAGGATATGTAGTGCCCTGTACTTTGAGTTTTCTAAAAAGAATAGAAATTCATTATTATTAATTAACTAACACCATCAATAACTTCAGATAGCAGCTCTGAAATCAACTTATATAATCCCTTCTTAAACATGTGCAGTAAAACACCATAAAGATACAAGTTAATGTTCATTCTAAACTACGATAGACTAAATTAAAAAGTTAACTTTGGTTATTGTAAATGTATGCAAAATTAGTTGCCACTAGTAGTTCTGAGCCAGTTGCAAAAATTTAAATCCGATTTCTAGCCACTCTTCATATCACCTTGATTATTATTTCTCCGTACCTCTATTTATTAATGAGTCAACTTGGGAATCTTACATCGCAAACTAGATGGAACAATAAATCAAAAGCATAAACAAAACTGATTGTCACTTCACCTGATGATGCTCACTGATGGCAAGTTGAGCAAACTTTTCCAAGGATACTGACCGTTTGGATTTGTTTCCCTGAATATCCGCCAAAAGCAAAAACAAGCACTTTTATTGATAGGAAAAAGAAAAAAGAAAATGGCCAGAGTTGGGACAGAATTGAGCTAAAAAAGAATCTCACTTGAACTTGGGTTTCTTCCAAATTAGCAGACCTAACCAGTGGTTCTAATTGATTAACAAAAACCCTGCGACAAAAGAAAAAAAAAAGCATTAGCATGGGAAGTACCTTAAAGTGTGACAGCTATGATCTATTACAGGCTTTAATTGAGAGGTCCTAGAGCTCAATATGTTGCTATCAGTAAGATGTATTTGTGAATCTCATATATTATGCTTCGTGAGATTTTCTGGCTTTTAATGCATTTTGTAAAGTCGAGTAACATAACTGTTGTATATGACACAGCTTAATCACACATTGAAGACGAAAACAAGCGAGCTTCAATAAGAAGAGGAAAAGAACTCTCCTATGTGATGAACATCAGCATTTTTGGAATTTTAAACAGGGAAAATCTTACATAGAGTATTTAAGTTACAGCAGTAAGAAGAAAAGGAGTTCTGAGATGCGAAGCGGAGTTTTAGAAGAGAAGTATTAAGAGTTAATATTGAGGCTAATTAAATTGCATTAAATAAAACACTAATAAGGTATTAGCAAATCACCACAGTTATATTAGCAAAAGAACTATTTTTAGAAACCGTCTTCTACAAAGCAATTACTTCCATTGAAAGAGAGAGAGAGAGAGAGAGACGACCAAAATTTGTATTACCTCAAAAGCTGTACATCCTCCTCATTCAAAAAGTTGGGAATCAAAGACTCCGCATGGCGCAGCAAGGAACCTAAAAATACAACTTATTCATAAAACACAAAGGCTGCTAATAATAGCATGTCTACAGGGTAATAAATGAGAGATCAACGCTTACACAAATTATTGCAAATAGTATCCCCTTTGCTAGAACCAGGAGAGAAACAAAACCCAGGTAAAGATTCAGAAGGATCCAAACACATGCACTCTAGGAATTTCTTGAGGAATAGATTTCTTTCCTGCTCTGTGTATTAACAATAGAAGCTAAAATTACTTGATACGGAGAATGCAGCTGACAAAGTTTGGTATGAAGTTCGAAAACATCATATTACCTTCACATATGTTGGGGACAAAGCAATGAAGGTTGGCAATTACTTTAACAAATAACGAAGTCCTCTGATGACAATAGCTAGCTTGAGGCATGTTACTGGGAATTAGAATAATCTCTAAATGTATAGCAGTTGAGCGGCTAAAGAACGAATATGTCTCCACAACCCATCCAGCTGCTGTAAATACATCATAAGAGAGAGTGGCATCTTCTTCCCTCACCGGAAGTTCAGAAGAACACCAAAGGGATAGAAACTCTCCATGGGGCAGTAAACATATAGCTGTGAGAACCTTAGCCTAGAGCAACCATTGAAATTTGAAAGGATTGTCAAAAAATACGTTATAAATAACTTAATGGTCGAAAGATTTCAAATTTAAGCATAAAGCCTCGTTAAATTCTCAGAAAATCATGTATATGTTGCAGTTTATTTGTAACTACATAATAGATCACCCAGGTCCTTATAGAACCTTTTAAATTTCTTATGGATAAACAAATCATTTTTTGAAATATTTGTGAATCTAAGACATGTTTGTCAAAATATGAAACTGAGCAAACACCCCATCTAAATGAAATAATGGCTTACAAAAGTTATAGTGATGTATGATCGAAAATTTGAATCGTCCGACAAAATATCAGCCAGCCGCATGGCATTGAGTTGCAAAAGTCCCTTGGGAGAAGATATCTGAGAACTAGTACTAGGATTTTCGGAATCTTTGCTGAGAGCACCCTTTAATATTTGCAGAACCTACATCATAAGAGCTGTATTATGCAAAAACCTTGAAGTATAAGTTGCTTCAAACAAAAGTGCAAATCTATGAAAAATGCGGGATGTAACTTGTGTTCTGAGTCAGTATCACAGGACCCATAGGTATCTTGTTAGAAAGATTTAAGTCAAACAATCCCCTTTTATAATACTTAGACAATCAAACAAATGTGTACCGAAGTAGAACCTTAAATAACAGAAATTCAAAAAGTCCCAAATTTATTTACGTAACTTCATGGAAATTTATAAATTAAATTTAAAGGTCTGCCAGGTTTAAAATTCAAATGAAAAAGATAAGGACAATAACTTGCGTGAAAACAAAATAAGTAAAACATCTACCGAAGTGAAATTATAATAAAACATACAAGAACTGACCTCTAGTGCAACACACTTAGCCAAATCAAAACTCCTCGGTGAGCTTGCAACCTCGTCAAGGAACGAAATGCTTTCTGCTTCACATAGATGCAATAGCTGCACAGATAATTGAGGTTATAGATAACCAATTAAAAATTTTGAACTTTGAAGTAAACTATCAAGTACAAGCTCACATAAAATTGTAGAATTCAAGTACGTAACGAAGTCTTGCTATTATGACTTACTATAGATAATACTTTGGCTTTCAATCTGGAAACAAAAGCAATGATGGTGGAAGACTTCATGTGAGGTGCAACATATAACTTCAAGATGGCCTGGGCCAGGAAAAGAACACCACCATTTCCACATAGTTCCTGTTACGAGTTGACAACACATTTTACAACATTGAAAAAGAAGACTAAAATCTTCTGAGAACTATGATATAACCTAATAAACTGATATAACAATTGTATAAAGTGTTGTATTGTTTTGAAGAGAAATTTATTAACAGCAGAAAGAGTTCTCCAAAGATCATTGAAGATTTTTCAAAGTACATGAGTAAATAACGCTATATATCAGAGATCTCAGTTTGAAACAAAACGATTTTCCTCAGAAAGTAATGACTAAGAAAAAGTCATAACAGAAGCCTTGTTATCCAAAATGAGTAGAATCAAAGAGTTTTGTCTCAGAAACCTTGTTCCTGAGTAAGCGCTCCCTGAATGGTTTTTGCTGGCACAGGGACTGAAGAAACTGTAAAGAGGCTTCACATTGTTGGCACAAATAGTTAACTATTTCTGTTGGACTAGATCTTGTGTGAATGTCAGCTTGTTGATCAGACAGCTTGACCTGAAGAAACCTGATAGCCACAAATACTGCCCCAAAAGTTGCATCCATGAATGTGTCAACCTAAAACAGAAATGGAAAGTCATAAATGTTCAAACCTGCATGAACTTAAAATGCGAAATTGGAATATGACGTGACAATAAATTGTCGAGGGAAAAGGATAACTAAAAAACTAACTATGGAAGAATATAAGTTAAGGCAACTAGAACCATAGTAGTCAAGGAGCAAGGCCGCGCCTTGGGCTTTTTGGCCACCTAGGCGCGCCTTGGGGCACTCTAGGCGCAAAAATTAGCCGAAAACCCCTAAAGGCGTAAGGGCTCACCTGAGAGCCTAGTCGCGCCTAGGCGCGCCTTTGACTACTATAACCAGAACTTGAGAAGTGATCAAGATGCATAAATTCCATTTCCCCTGAATGGCATCTTGAATGAAACATAACAGAGAAACTGTACCTTTGGGTGTGCAAGCAACACTTGAACAAGATCTTGCCACTGCGAAGATATACATCCTATTAACAGATGCAGACTGCAAGCAACCAGTGAAGAATGCAGAAGCGGCACAGAGCATGAATTATCATTTTCCTATATCACAAAAAAATAATACGGTATAACTATTTCCCATTTTGAAGTTAATCTCAAACAAAAGAATCAAGCAATACCTGCCCGATGCCATTAAGGACAATTAATACATAAAACACCAGATCTATGAGTTGTTCTGACACTTTTACATCATCAAGCAAAATCTGCAAATAAATAAATATTATGACAAATTTATGTCCATTTACAAACTTCTGAGGTTAATCTTCCAAAATGTAGATGCCTGTTACATATGAATGGAAAAAGAAGAACGAAGGGAAATGAAAGCACTGGTTAAAAGCAATGAGGATTGAAGCTGCTATTTCAGAAGTTGAAAAGTAAGTTGTCGTTAAGCTAGCTATTTCTGTTTATTCAGTTGCGATTGATTATGTAGCAATATCATTCCATTTTATGGTAGATCCGAGTTCTAGAAATCGTAAGGCTGTAAAAGAATATTAAGCTGTTTAGCTTTTTTGTCCTCTTATGGACAGCTGTCATGTTATTTTGTAGATGTACTGTGGATATTGCACCAAGCACGAATTATGGCATGAAATCACTAAATTATGTCCTCTCTACTACTCTCTACTCTTCTCTTCTCCTAATTCTATTCTCTACTCTTCTCTTCTCCTAATTCTACATATCTTATCCCTTATTTCTAATATCGAATTCAGATAACAATTGTTTACAATGCCCAAAGAAGAAAAGAAGATATCAGAATTGCTCTATATGCCCAGTAACAAGGAAAGGAAAACAATATTGAAGGAACATGAGAAGAATAATATGCTATCTAATATAAATCCTCAAGGACCTCAACCACTACAGTTGTTAGAAATAAGAAACAAAAAGCTCAATGACAAAACAAATTTATTAACATCCAGGCGACCATTTGCTATCTAAAATGGAAGTAACAAAATAAAGGAAAACAATGGCTATACATCAAGTCTAAGGACAGAACAAATATTGAGTAAAAATTGGCCAATGAAACTTGTAAGCTGTTAGGCGATATCACGTTCCATACACACTATGAACCTCTCTTGTTTCCTAAAACAAATACTGAGATGATGATATGTAACAAGACAAAATTGAAATCTTATGCAAATTGCAACCTGCTCAAGTTTAGCATGACGGGGAGCTAATCCACATAGAGAATGCAAAAGCCGAATACCACATAAAAGGTATCTCAACAGTGATTCATCCTTGTCAGCTGACACAGTCACAGCAATAAGATGCAGAGGAAGAGAGCCTGCCAGTTTTTTCACATCAATCTGAAAAAAAAAACGCAATTTGTCACACAAGATAGTAGTTAGGAGGAGACAACGAGATTGACAAAGAAAACATATTACTGCACCTTAATATTTGATCCTTGCTCAGTGAGGAATTGGATTGTAAAATTTCTTGAGTCTCTTATTAATGTAGTAAGCTTGTGAGGGCTAAGCCCGTGTAACTCTTTCACAGCTGAAATTAAGTCAATAACCTGCCAAAATAGCAGAAATGTTATGCATGTCAAAAACGGAGAGACATGGAAAACTGAATGACTGAACCAAATTTCAATTACTAAAGAAATAAAAGAGAGGATAGCTGAACAATAGACAAAAGACACTACAAACCAAGTGGTTCAACTTTCAAGCATGCACATTTCACTTACTTGATCAGCATCATATGATGATCCCTCCTTATTAGCAAGCCTCATCCTAGAACCAAAACCAGGAAAATTATGAGCAAAATGTAGCACTGAAGCAAGTGCAAAGAAAATACATACATTACCTATTGCATTTGTTGTTGGGTTGATTTGGGACAAAACATCCAAAAAAACGTAATGTTTCGAGAAGCAGATAAGATCAGCCCTTAATTTGAACCTGAAAGTTTGTACCAAATATAATTTTATAATGTTAAACACAACTGCAAAGAGAAAAAAGGAAAGAATTAATGAATGAACCAAACGCAGAAAGAAAACAAATCGGCACTAGAAGCATTTCCAAAAATTAATTTTTCCCATTGTCAAGCACAAGCTTCAACAATTTTTAAGTGTCATCTTAATAATCGTATCCTGCACCTATTGCCAAACAGAAATTGTGCAAGAAATCAAACTGTAAGTGTTAACATAGAAATTATACATGTATTACAAATAGAAACTTTTCATCATAAATATAATTACTTTTACAAAACCAAAAAGCCAGCAAGTCCAAAAAAAAAATTAAAAAAGACATGCCAAGGGAGAAAAGGAGGTATATTTCCAAATGGCGCAAATTTAGTACAGATATAACGGTCAAGAAAACTAAAGCGAAAATCACCGCGTTAAAAGTAATCCAACACAACAGGTTCAATTGAATAAAAAACAAAGCGAAAAATCCTTGCGCGTTCAAATAAACTGAAACTACAAGTAAAGAGATGCTAAAATAACCTCAAATATAAACCAAAAACATAAAGAAAAACAAAAGAAAACCCTAGATTCTAAACAAGGAAATGAAACTGCAGGTTCAATCCCTAAATTGCAAAGACATCAAAGGCCACAGCAGAAACCAAAAAAAGTAAAGATTGCAAAATCAAAAGGCGAATGGAAAGTGTAATTGAGGTGCGAAACCAAAACAGGTATAAATGATGAACTTGGTTAAAGTAAAAGAAACAGATAAAAAAAAGAAATCAAATTCGCTTGGGAGAGTAAAATGTAAACGTGGAGGCAAAATTTTGAAATCGAGAAGACGAGCAAAACAGTGAAAGTGTGTATATATAAAAAGAGACAGAGGGGCTTCCGCATTGATGGTTTGAGAAAAAAATAGATATAACAGTAGATGAAATGAAATCATAGCATATTCGGGGACTAAACCTTTCTGCCTTTCTGCTTCAACGACGAGGAAGAGAGGCAGCCGTAAGACTGTAACTGATCCTTTTATTTATTTTCTTTCTTTCTTTCCTTCTTGTTTATGTAACATATCATGCAAGGATTTATCTAGCAATTAAACCATTGAATGCACTTTGGTACACCACGGGCGCGCGTTTGACATTGTTTACTGCGACGGCGTAAATACGAAAAAGCGGAATGGTAACCCTAAATTTTCTCGGATTCTTTTCTCTAACAGGCCGTGTTTGACATTGATTGTCGCAGCCCAAAATCGGGGAACCCGTGATATTAACTCTAAACTTGTTCGTATTTTAATAGTGATTCATAAATATTTACTATTGATGTCGTCGTTAACACATCTTGTGGTCTATTGTATTTATGTAGGGAATGCAATTTGTACATGATAATTAGTATGACACTTTGTAATCACTCTATATCAAGAAATTGATGGTTTGCACTTGTTGCTACTTAACGAATTTTTGAAATAAAGTACTTGGTGGTACGAAAGTATATAAATAATGTACATTCAACATTAATTATGATTTTGCTTCTCATATATGGATAGTTAAAGCCGCGTCATATATTTGTTTTGTGGCAAATACAGTTGTAGGAATTGGAGGCCATAAAATGATTTCCGAATAACTCGATGAAAAAATGAGTTCCGAGAAGTTCCAGAATAACACCACATGATGAAAAACTCTTGGCCAAATCACATGTAAAATATACGGTATACATGAATTGAGTCATTGATTAAAGGTTCCAAAATTCTGTAAACTTATATTACATTTGTTATTTCATTTGCACAATTTTTGTATGTTCTTACAAAATATTAAGATTGTAGGAATTGTGTTTTTTATGTTAATTTTGTCTACAATAAAATTGTCATTACTTCATCATGTCTAATCATTGGATCAATTTTAATTTCATTGATCCAAAATGATTAGAAATGGAAGCCACCAGTGGAAATAGATGAATAAATTTTTTATGGCTAAAAAAATCAAGTTTTTACAATGCTGATGACTGATGAAATAAAAAAACTCAACTAATAATGGTATTCTCCTCCATTAATGTGACACATTAACTTTGTTAACATGATACTTCATTCCGACCGAAGAGTCTTGACTTATCCAAACTTATCCGAACCGAACTATAGCAGCTCAAAGCTAAGCCACTATGTGAGAATTCAAGATTATAATCCCCTTATAATTAAAAGGTTCCACCACCCTTTTTTAATAATCATCCTTCTAGGTTTGAAATTTTTTTTAAATAAGTATCATTCACATTTTGCTCATTTTACCCTTATTTAATGCACATTGAAAATAACTAAAAAGTAAAGTATCAAATTAACTTTCAATGAACAAAAATCATAAAGGTAAATAAACACTTTTATCATCCTAACTAATGTGACGTTAGTATTGGGAAACAACCTTAAAATGATAATTTTTTAAAAAGGGAGGGAGTACATAAAAATGGAAAGCTTTTGGCACCACTAATAGCAATGTCAAAACACGCCCTCATAAAAATGCTACAATCTTTACCAGGGTTCAATGCATAATAGCTGTTATAATTCCATCAAAATACACTTCATGAAAACGCAAAAAAAAAAAAACGAAGAATAAACCTTCATAGATTCATTACAGCCAATGAGGTCCAAATCTTATGGAAAAAAATTTATTTTTGTTCAAAGACCGAAACTCAACAAAAAGGCAGTGTAAGTCGTCCACATGATGGAGAGAACTTACTCATCCACAACAACGCTGATCTCGCCTTTCTCCAGCAAGTCGTAAAAAGTTCTGACCTTTCTCTGCTCATTCCAATGATGCATCTTCCAAAGACCACCAGCAGCCAAGCCTAGTGCAATACCAATACAAATCTCCTTCACAACACTTGGTCCTTTCAAGGTGGCATGAGCAACCTTACCAGCACTCATTTTGCTTCTCTATTTCCCTAAACCACCTGCACAAGTCATTTACTTACTCTTACCAAGAAAAAAAATACAACATGAATCATAACGAGCTCAAAAGCATGATAATGGATAAAGGTCGCAAGCCTTTACAATGCAGTCACCTCCCTCACAATAAGATCAAAACCATGATATCTGTTTGTCAGTTTCTTTCCAGGCGCAATAAAACTATTTTTTTCTTAGTTCAGAAGGTTTTAAAAATCTACAAGGAAAAAGCAATATCCTTCTATTTAATTTCATCAAAACAATTTGATATAATTTAGAAAGTGGTACAGTAAGCAGAAAATTATCCTTCACACTTCATAATTAAGAGTAATAACCATGAACTGCAGTGAAACTATATGCAAACGGTCATGCAACAGAGAAACCCAAATCAGAAGACGTTTATAAATTCGATTCCGAAACATAAAAAAACTGTATAATTTAAGTTTCTGAACTGATGAATGCAGGAATTTATCAAAGATATGGTATAGCAAAAAATAGCTATCCGAAAGAGTGGTGAATATGTTTTTACTAATGATCCCAGAGAACGAAATCACAGAAGAAATCTGACACGTAATGTTGTCACCCAAAATTAATAACTTGGGAAATGGAATATATAATTAAGCTTCCAAAACCGTTTCTAGTATCCAAAATAAATAAATATATTCAAGGGACGAGAAGGAATACGAATTCAGTAAAATTATAACTCATTAGTTCATTCAGGTGAGACAAAATAAACATAGAGCATAAAAGTCAATAGTTTCCTTGAAAGCAAATAGACATACAATAATCAGACTTTAAAAACCTGCATCCATCAAGTTATCTACAAATTTATTATAAACAATTGCAATCATATGCAATCAATCTACAAAAATAAAATTAGAACAAGAAGCACTGGGCACTTTCTCACTCAAGTTTTGCATAACATCTTAACTAAATTAATCCATCTCCTTTGCAATTTTTAGTCAATTCTGAGCGGGAGCCTTGGTAGGCAATTGGGTTAATGATGATGTTGTTGTTGTCTAAGAAAATAATAAAAAATTTAAACACTGGAAGCAACCAAAGAGTAATAAAAAAAGTATACATGATAGATATGACCTTGGTCACCATATATCTATTTGAAGTCCTATAAAAATCAAGGCCTCAACAGTTTTGGCAATGCAAGTTCTAAATTTCTCTACATTTGAACTTTGTTTCCCTCTCCAGAAATTCAACGTTTAGAATAATACTACCATGTAAACAAGAATGGAAAATTACTTGCACGGGCACTCGGAATTAGCCTATCCAATCCAACATATGTCCATACTCCATATCCTAGAACACATGTCCCACATGCGTCTATCATCCATGAAGAAAAAGTATAATACAATTGTGACAAAGACAAGGCAATAAATACGAACATCATAAGAAAGGCCAATATATCATCACTACAACAGTACAGTAAAATTTTTTGCTTATTTTCCCACACATTATACAAATTTGACAGAAAAATAGATGCATAGGGTTATTCTAACAGGCTGCAAATTGTACATTAACAAAAGATGACGAATTTTCACTAAAACTCTCCCCCTCACAATAGCAGTCTTGTCTCACTTACTACCTCTGCAAGTACCTAAGGTCTGAATAGAATTGAAGAATCTAATACTAAATCCAGGGAGATCCATGGAGTTGGATGTAGCTTTGCAGAGAACATATCGCTCAAGAAAAGTAGATTCAACGAGCAAACAAAATTACAACAGAAGCAAAACAAAATTCAGGTAAAATCCCATAAGTCCACTCATACGTAATCAATATAGAGACGTTAAAGAAATGAAATATAAGAGGAATCTTAGTGCTATAAAAGTCCATGCGTCTACTTGACGATGAAAATCATAGTGAAAAACATAAATAGAAGCCAAGATGGAAAAACAAATACCTAAAGTGGGAGAAATCGGAATCGAATGAGAGGCAGAGAGCTGAATGAATCAGGATCAGAGCGCGAGGGGTCAATCAATTAATTGAAATCGAACAAGCAAAAACCTAGAGGGAAGAAAAAGCTCCCCCTTTCTTCGTACTTGTTGGGAAGGGGATCACTGTATCCGTTGGGCCAAGCCACAACTTAGATCTAATGGGTCACAAAAAAATTAAGCTAAAACCGATTTAGATCTCAGGTTTCATATTGGGTCCAGTATTCTTGTTCGATCCACTTACCGCCTCTCAGAATAATGTAAATAGAGAAATTTCATACTTTGTTATTGTAATTAGTGATGAAATAATTAATTCAGAAAATTTACTTATAAACTAAAAAAGTTAAGATTATATTTAAGTTTAAAATCCATCATTTACATTTATAAAACTTTTCATAGTTTGATTAATTAAGAGCGCTAATTCCAAATTATTTAAGAAATTGAGAAAAAAATATGGACTAAAACTACCATTTACTCATTTGCATTTTCATTTCAAAGAAACGATACTTTGTAGCATCATTGTAAAAGGCATAATGCATCTACACCCCTGAACTTACCCAAGGGACAACCACCCTGAACTTTGAAATGTAATAGATAACCCCATTTACTTGTCTAAAACGCGTTACTTTACCCCCTCGTAAAAATATCAGCTTCAAGAACAAGAAGATGAAAATGAAAGGTCAAGAATCGATACAATATTATGATTAATTAAAGAAATATTTAGAATAGAGATAAGGTTTTGAACGAAAAATATATATTAGGGATTTTGAATGAGTAAGAATTAGAATGTTAGGGATTTTTTTATTCATTTTCTATTCCACCAACATACTTCACGCGCGTATATTTTGATGGTCATTCACGTAGTAAGCCAGGTCATCACAGGGGGATAAAGTAACGCGTTTTAGACAAGTACTGAAAGCTATCTATCACATTTCAAAGTTCAGGGTGGTAACAGCTTTTTTTGGACAAGTTCGAGGAGGTGTAGATGCATGAAGCCTAGATTTTTCATCACATGAATGAAACAAAATAATTTATATATAATTTGGATTAAATATAACGATGCACATGAATTTGAATTGTAAACCGTAAATATTTAAAATAATATAAATATAAATATGTTTATAAACTGGGAAAAACAAATAACATGAAAAAATGTCCTTGTGGGGAAGAGTGAGTTATTTTACTGAATACTAGTAATGCATTAACAATATTAATTAGAAGCAATGACAGTGCTAATAAAAATTGATAGGTGTGAAACCAAGTCCTCAAAGAGGAATGTGAAGAACGAAGATAATTGTAAAATAATTATTTAAAGCATTTTAAGAACATCAGATTCTAAAATGATACGGTGGAGGTGACTTAATGAATTTTAATGCTTTTATATATAAATTATCAGTAGAAAAAATCAAATTAACTATAATAAACCACCCAGTACCATCATTATAATTATATTGTGAATACCAATAAATTATTCAATAATTAAAAAAATATCATCTCATATTCCTATTTGATAGAATAATTAGCGCTGCTAAATAATAAACTGGCATGGTTGGGAAAGCATGGAGTTTCATCTTATTAACCTTCTTGTATTTCCTACAACCTAAGTGACAAATAGCAGTTGAAACTGCCGAATTCTTTATCCAAGTATCATCCCCAAGTCAGGAGCTGTGATTAAATACACAGCTTGGAGACTAACTGTTACTAGCTTGATGCTCCTGCGAGGAAAAAAATTGGAAAAGGAATCAAAATGAATGAATTAAAGGTTCTTCATCTTCCTTCTCATCATGCCTTTCTTCTTCAGTTCTTCGTTTGCCTCTTGATCTGATCCACTTATTGGATCCTCTCCATCTCCATTGCTATAGTTGTGCTCTTTCCCTTAATGTATACATGCTTCCTTGGACGGCCTCTCCGTCTCACAGCATTTCCTTCTTTCTCATATGCATCTCTCTTTGCCGATCTTCATCTTTCTCAGCGGTGGAATTGAATTTTTCAGCTTTGAATTGGGATCGGTCTTGTCTCTTTTAAATTGCCTACAAGGTGTTTGATGTTTTACCCAACTGAGCACTGAAAAATGGCTTCACGACTTCTTAGGAAATCTGCTACTTTCTTTTCTCAACTGAATCACCATTCCATCTCCAGAGCCTTTACTTCCTTCTCAAAGGTTTTCGCCAATACTGATTACGCAAATGCCACAGCTTCAAAAACTTCGATTGATGAGATACAAAACCATCATGTCAATTCTGTTAAAAGCGTTCAGCTTTCTCCATTGTTCAGGGATCAAACGCCCATTTCAGATCGTTATGATATTGAGCTTGTGGATAACGACACTTGGCAAGTTAAATCAGGTCTAATTCATGCCTCCAATGGACAGGACACAGAAACTGATGAAACACAACCAATTCCTAATGGAGCATTTAGTGAGCAGGTTAATGATCAGGGTGATTCTGACTTTGATGAAATTGATAATATGAGAATTCGAGGCAATCTCTTTTATAAGATTGATAGGGATTCGAAAGAATATGAAGAGTACAGTTATGACTTTCACAGGAAGAAGTCCTCAAAGAGGAATGTGAAGAACGATGATAATTGTAAACAGAACCAAATCGAAAAACTTCCGCAGATAGCGAGAAATGAAAAGGTCTATTCTTTGCCTCCAAAAAAGTTTGATGGTAGTGATAATGTTGAGAAAAAGAAGGTTAGAACACCGACCTTCAATCAGCTTACTGGCCCTTATCACGAGCCGTTCTGCTTGGACATTTTTATATCAAAGGCCTCAATTCGTGCTTGCATTATTCACCGCGCAACGAGCAAAGTGGTGGCCGTTGCGCATTCGATATCTAAAGACATAAAGTTTGATCTGACCTCAACAAGGAATGCGGCAGCTTGTGCTACAGTTGGAGCTATTCTAGCACAGAGAGCATTGGAAGATGATATTCACAATGTGATTTATACGCCGAGAAAAGGGGAGAGATTAGAGGGGAAGCTTCAGATTGTGCTTCAGTCTATCATTGATAATGGTATGAATGTGAAAGTGAAGCTTAAGCAAAGGAAATTTAAGACGGCTGCTGGTTTCCCATGAGATAGATCTTGGAGCTTGTTTACCAGTTTTGAATCATCATATTAAGGCTCTTGTTTATGGCTATGTATTCATTTTTCAGTTTTACATCCTTAATTCTTGAAGTGTCATAAAAGTAAGCCTATCTTCCAGTTATTACTCTGGATGGGAAGCAGAAGCTAATGTTAGCCCTAGAATAGTGTGTGTTTGTGGCCTGTAATCTAGGAACTGAGGTTGGCTGCACTATGTTTGTTATGAAATTGTGAGTAGTGGATATTATAGTAATGATTAGTTTGATGCATCAAGTCAAGTATTATTAATACTACTGTTAAATTGCCAAAACAAATTTGGTCTAATCATATCATCAATTTAATAATATGGACAGAAAAACCACATCATTCTCAGTATTACACTGCACAAAACAAACCCATCAACAATCATCAAACATCTCTCATGCTAGACGGTACATATAATACATTCCACATTTCATCTACCAAACAATCAACTTGTATGCTACAAAGTACAAACAACAAGAACACGATAAGCAGAGCTTCAAATTGGAGAAGGCTCGACGCTGCAGCGAATCTCGCAAATTAATTACAAAAATAGGGTGTTACGTAACATCTTCATATATATGCAAGTGAGTTCCTATCCAGATCGGGTTGAGGGCGACCCCTTGTTGGTGTTGGAGGTCTTTGGATGTTAAGTTCCTGCTCAGACATCACAAACATAGATATTACGGATAAATGTCGGTTTTCATGGCAGCTGCATTTTTCTATGCAAGAAACTATAAAAAAAAAGAGTACCTGCATCCAAGTATCGTCCATCACATGTTCTGGCGAAGTCTCCGGCGATTGAAGGGGTGGTGGCAAGGGGTGGATCAGTTTTGGAACCACCACCAAACCCCTCCCAACCACTAGTATTGCTCCGGCATTATTTGCAGTCCCTAGTTACATAGATTGAATTAGGTAATAGAAGAAAGACAGGAAAGAAATAAGGAAACTAGTACAGCATAATACCACAGTAGTTAGTCGCTGAGAAAAGCGTTATCAACTGGCCTTGAGCAAATCTTTCAAAACCATCCATCACACATTCATGGGCCCTAATGATCAGCTGTAACTTGTTTTTCTTACAGAAGTCTGTGACACGATCAGGCTGCAACAACACGAAATGCGAAACTTTAATTCTTTGTCTGATAACTCAGTATAGACATACATACTAAACATAAGAGCTAATATTCGCATTCAGAAAAAGGTGATAAATATACCCCGAAAGTGACTAGTCCAGGGCCTCTAGCATTGGGTCTCAAACCCTCTACGCTATCATTTTCAGTTGGATCAGACCTGTGAAGAAAGAAAAGAGGTGCAGAAATTATAATATAGACGCGATGATTAAAGAATGGGCATCAAAGAAAAACATACCATAAAAGATCCATTAAAACTATAGATCCAGCATCCATTGTAATGGGCCTTTCAATCTTTTCTATTTGCTCCACTGAATGAATAGATCTGCCTATGCCACCATGCATACAAATGATTTTCTTTTCAATAAGTGCAGCAAGTGGAAGATAGTTGAAAAGCTGATTGAAACGTGTCCATGCCCATATCCCGTCACTCTCTCCCTGCGATAATTAATGGTTCAACAACACTAAACTATTCAAAGCAAAATAAAGGCAAAAGGATATAACGTTTTATTTCATACCATCCTCTCAATGCATTCAAGGCGAAATCCAAAGAGCGCATTTATGTCAGCAGCTTCATGATTTCCCCGAATCAGGTGAACATTCTCAGGGTTCTCAATCTGTAAATATGAATAACAAGCACAGGGTCAGATATAATAATCAGATGAAATATATTGTTCAGTCCCACAAATTGAAGAATTTTACTTTAAGAGCAAGAAGCAAAGTTATAGTCTCCAAACTGTGTTGTCCTCTATCAACATAGTCTCCCAGAAATAAATAGTCAATATACCTGCATCACAAAAATGATAAACTGAATGAACAACTGTTGAAGAATATGCAAATGAAAGCTTTATCATAAGCAAGGGGTTAGTACAGATAACGGTGATAAAAGTTTCTATGATCATTCGCGAATCGTTATAATAAGGAACTGGAACTCATATTTATCTATGGCCTTGAACTGCATCAAGGCCAAGGTATACTCAATGAACCAAAATTTGTACCATGGTCGAATCACACCATGATCTAGCGAGAACAATGTTTCAATGTCAAACTAATGTTTAGCACAATGTACAACTAAACTTCAAATTATATATGAATGTATGCTATACTCTATTCTGAAATATATGCTGTTCTAAGATTCTAAAATAAAAGATTATTTGATAGGTGTATCTCAGATTAAAGGTTTTAACATTTAGGACCTTTGGAGACCTACCCCTATTCATTAATAACCACACCACAGATAATCAATTTTATGCATTCTAAGAGCCGAGTTGTCATACTTACGTAATGTCTCCAGCAGTGGAAGGAAATCCGTATTCATCAAATAGACGCATCAAATCACCAAATTGTCCATGAAGATCACCAAAAACTTTAACAGGAGCTTTCAACTGAAGAACTGTGGGCTCCTGCATGAAAATCTGCTCAGCAGCATAGCAAAGCTCACCAACTTCGTAAGAATCCAGGAAAAATCTCCGATTAGCAGGAGCTTTCCAATTCCGGGGCCTAAGCAATGTAGAAATAATCTGCCACATGAAGAAAAAAATGAGCTAGCTTTTTGATAGGCTGAATGCATCAGGACCCCCTTGAACTTGGCCCTGAACACACTTTTACCCCCGGAACTTTCAAAAGTTTCAAATAACCCCCTTAAATGCCAAAAAATGCACTAGCTTGCCCCGTCAATGCCACGTGTCACTTCATGGTTGGTTTTACTTCAAATATGGCATTTATCTCTCTCCAACTGGAAGTTGACACATGGCATTGACCGGGAAAACTGATGCACTTTTTGCAAGTTCTAGGGGTTATATTGAACTTTTGAAAGTTCAAGGGGCAAATAAGCATTTAGGGACAAGTTTAGGGGGTCTCGATGTATTAGGCTTTTTCAATACATATAATACTTCTGGATTGATGCTTTTATCAGGAAAAGTTAAATGTATTACACAAAGACACCACATTTACATGAAAAAGTATGCTTCTATTTTCTTGCCTTCTTATGTAAGCCTTGAGGAGACTTTTGTCTAGTGAACTTTTTGGCCGGATATGGTGTGTCATTATTCACGGGAACCATTCGTCTACTCTCATTTTCAAACTGATCGAGTGACAGTTGCCGCACCATTCCACCAAGGTTCCCCACAGCCTCTTTAGCCACCACGACCTGTAACAGCACCAAAACACGATTTGAACCCTGGCGTGGCAATTGTAGTATCAACACATATACAAAGCCGATAAAAGATTAACATACAGCTCTAGGATGCAGGCGAACATCACCCTCACTATCACTGCCATCAGATGTTGCTTCTGCAGCTTGTGAGCTCTCATCAGATACTGATGTCCCTTCTGCTGAATTGGCGGCGGATGCTGCCTGGGCTGCTTGCCACACTGCATTAGCAACCTCCGCCTCTGCAGCAGAAGCCTCCCTAAGTTTCTCCATTGAATTATTGCCTGTGCTGTTGCAGAAGAAAAGGAAATTTTAGTATCCAGAACACATCCAGGTATGCAAGACAAAGATAAAAGAAGGTGGTGAAAACCTGCCACCGTCAGATGATCTGCCATCTGAATATGCTTCGAAAGGATTTAAATTAGAATGATTTATTCTGGGACTTGATATTGATGAGGCTCTCTCAGATGTTAATAAAGGAGAGTTGATGTCTGATTGAAATGGTGAGTTTTCAGCTACCAGAAAATCATCTAGCAGTATATCTGCAAGAAACATGATATTAACAGGTTATGCAATGTGGTTCGCTATCAACTACATTGTTGTAAGGATATAATAGTATAGTAATGTGAAAAATAAAGAATCCATAAATGAAAAGATCAATACTCAACAATTACCTCCTCTTAGACCACCATGAACATAGATGCGAACACCAACTGAAGCAGAAGCATGGCGGCACCTACGCATTTGCTCCAAAGAAGGATCATAGTCAGCATGTCCCTTGCTGTTTTTTGATGAAGTTACAGCCCCATTTTTATCCAACCAAATCCCAGCAGCAGTGTCGAGCACTAAACAAATAGAAACAACAGCAATTAATATTATCAACCGCAAAGTCCCTTATATACCAAAAATTACCTCCAACAGCTGCTTCCCCTTCAACTGCACGTCCCCCCCTTAGAACACCTCCTGTGACGTGCAATCGTGCACCAACAAAAACCTGATAGTGAACCATGTCATATATCAGTGATAAAAACTTATCCATGCTGTCATTATGGAGGCAATGTTTAAAAAGAAAAGAAAAGCCCAAATATAATCACTCATCATGAAGCTTCTGGATGCTCTCAACAAAACGTTGACCCCTTAATATGTTAAAAATTAGATCGTAACTCTAAAACATGGTTTTTAACATTTTATGAGGCAGAAACCTAATATAAAAAAAATCCTAGCCATAGTTTGTCACTTACCGCAGAATGTTGATACCTTGGTGATGGAGATACTCCTGGTGCAAGAGTCCACTCCCACTGACCACTTCTATGCATAAGAAGCCCGTAAGCATCTCCAAGTGCCTGCTTAAGCACATTAACAGACAATAACAAATCAAGGTTGACTTTCTGGTACTCAATGATGAATGGATCTTCGTATTCTTATGCAGTTAAGCAATTAACAAATCAAGAGATGCAGAAATCGAACAATACTTTGAGAAGGAGAGACACAGGATACCAGTAAGACAAGTACTAAGCTTACTTACAAGAAACATTATAGGAGCTGACAAGCTAATAAAAATTAAGATACGAAGTAAAGTAACTATTAAATATTAACTGCTGTCGAAACGAAATTCGTGAAAGGAAGAGAATGTACCATGCCAGAGGCGTCCCTTCCACCACAAAGCAAAAACATGCCATCAGAACGAGCACTCGCTGTAGCATACCTACAAAGTAATACTATGCCATGTCAAATCTCAAATATCGTCCAACAAAATCAGGAACAGATGACTTTTTGCTTCTATTGGCCAACTAAAGACACTTACATTCTTGCAGAAGGTTTATCGCCTTCAGGATTTAGCCTTTGCCATGCATATGGCTTCTGGGCAGTATCCAAAGCCCATGCATCAGATAAAACTCTTTTCCCTGCAAATTAGTAGTAAGTGCATAACCGAACATCCTTTTGATGCAAATCAAAATGCATAATGAGCAGATCACATTGTCAAACACTAAGAAAGTAGGAGACTGAAACATCAAAATAGATAATGCTCATGGTATTATAATCCGATGTTGATCATGTTACCCAAAAAAGTGATGGTGCATGTGAATTAACACAAAATTCCCTCATCTTTAAACCACAGAAACTTAAAGAGGCACAATCTCAAGCAACAAATCGGTCCTGCCATCCTCCAAGTATTTATATACTCCCGTCTGTCCAAGCCAAAGAAAGAAATTTCGCAAATGTATATTAAGTTAGAACTCCAGCTATAGCTGGCATTTTAACTGTTCTTCCCGCTCCATAATCTAAACTAATATAAAGTTTCCATAGCCTGTTGAATTTCAAATAAATAATGTAACAATCACTTCCCCTTGCGGTGAACACTAAGAACTGGCCCATCCGTTTTTCAAAATTTGAGATATCCAACATAAGGGAAAATACAGGAAAACTCTTTAACACAAGCACACACAATAACTAGCTCCAGATATCAAATTCCAAGTTCAGTGCCATTTTACCAAAAACCGCAATACAGGGATTCTCTTAAAACTAATTAAATTATCAAATATGCTGGTCAGCATCACTTCTATTAGTAATTTCTGATGGAAGAAGCAAAGTCCACAGCAAATAAATTCACAGCAGCATTTCCTTTATAGAAGGTTTAAATCCATCATCCTGTGTGTTTTCTAAATCAATAATCTTGATCCAAATAATCGACTTGCATCTCCCTAGATTATGGAATTAATGTCTCTACTTTGTTAAAAACTTACAAGCATAACATACAAAATACAGGTTCATCAAAATAAACCAAGACATTTATTGGCCCAAATGTAATTATTAAAATATATCCACTGACAATTTGTAGCTACACTGAACAAGAAGAGGAAAGATGAATGAGAGCAGTAAAGTCTAACCTAATTAACCAATTCATAAAATAAACTGTAAGAAACAGAATGTGTACCATCATTCCCGCTGACAGTAACTAAAAACCGTTGGGCAACCAAGTCCATTACATGGCCATATCTAGGTCCAGGACCCTGTCCCTGCACAACCACTCTGAATTTGCATCAAGATGAGCAGTGATCAGTCCAGGATCCAAAGAATAATGCCACTAGAAAAGGGAGTGCTACCAAAAACACAAGTCAACAAGGGGTGCATCAAACTCACCGGTGCCACTTAAATTTGTCATTTGTCAAGTCCAAGACATAGAGATCATCAGTAGAATGACCGGCAGGGCCTATACCACCCTGACAAATAGAACACCAATCCATTTAAAATAACATGAGAATCACAAACCCAGTAATAAAATACAACTTAGAAATCACTCCATTCCATCACCTGAAAAACAACCATAGTGCCAACCGCAGCTGCCGCGTGGGCTGCCCTAGGAGACGGAGGATCCCCGGCAGGCCGCATTCTGATAACAAAACACGTAAAGACGCACTGTTCAAAATCACAATAAGATTCCATCAAGTAAAGGAAAAGAATGGCATGCTGAACAGCTACCTAGTCCATTTTCTGGTAAGAACGTCATAAGAATGAACAGAATTGGTAACTCCGGCCAGTCCTGGAAGAAATCAACACGGAGATTGATTAAACAGGGATCTCTCTAGGAAAGTAAAAAATAAAAAGAAGAAGCAAGAGATAAGATTCGCAACTAATCCCGGGAGCGGAAGAAGAGCCGCCGCCCTCAATAGCAGTAGCGCCGCCAAAGAGAATCAAGCGAGGGCCGCGAGTGGTAGTAGCAGCAACAGCAGTTAGAGTATGACCACATCGGGGACCAGGAGCATCTTCGTCCGTATCCCAATAGCTCTCCAGTGGACGATAAGTAGGAGCCGGGTGGAGCCATGACTTGGAACCCATTGCACAACCAAGACAAGCTCACCTGAATTTTCAAAATTCAGATTCAAGATCCGAACAGCGGCGGCGAAGTGCAGTAATGGTAAGGCACCGGACCATTTTTCTTCATTAAAAATTTGCTTCTCTGTACTATTAATTTAATATAAAAATTTCAAAGGCGATATCAAGAATCAACTGCGGGAGTAATAATGGCAATTGAATTGAAAATTGTAGAACAGTAAGAAACTGAATATGGGCGAGAGAAAATACAAAGAAGAAATAGAGATTTGAGTTAGTGTTGTCAATTCAATTCTTTTGCTGTGTTTACAAATCCTGTTTTGTGTGGCTTCAGACCGATTCGGTATGGTTGAGGAATGGAGTCAACCTTCAACCGTTAAAAAGCACGCCTTTGTTTATGTTGAAGACAACTGTCAAACTACGTACTTTTTGCAATGTACCGTACATTTTTTTAGAAATTTAAGCTATTAATATTTCAATTTTCAAATAACCTGTGTTTTTCAAAATTAAAATTTTAAGTATATTTAATTTCAAATTAATTTAGTAATCCAATTTTGCATTAGTCCAAGCCAATATATAGTCTTTAAAAACTGATACATTTATCATTTCAAACTTATTTGATAATAGATTAAATTATACAAAAATAGTTAATTTTAAAACAAAATAACTCTACCAGATCAATTTTAGGAAGTTAAATAACGTGTGCACACTATTACTATTACTTATGAATTTAATTTAATTTAAAAGTAAATAATGAACAAAATTATAATCAAACCTAAAATTAAAGTGATCATCATTTATTATACTTTTGTTACTTATAGGTCTAATGTGTTCATATTCTTTGATTTTGTCCAAAATAGTCACATGCAACTTTAAATTTTTAAATATATCATATATCCTTCTGAATTTATTTAAAATTGATTAATTTATTCCCTCATTGTCAGATGTAAGTCTGTGGTTCGCTTATTTTTTTTTTAAATATGTCATTATGCTATTTTAGTTTCTCCAACTATAAACTGACACATACATTGAGGGTAAACTGGTGTATTTTTTATAAGTTCAATGAGCTATGTAGAACTTTTAAAATTCAAGATGCAATTGATTTTTTTAAATAAGTTCAAGGTGATTGATAAATTAAACCAATTATTATTTTATTCCAAATATGTTTACGAATTTGAGAAAATAATAATCAAACATAATTCACTAAATTTTTACACACGTGTCTCTGTTGCATCTAAAATAAATATTTTTTCGAAACACTTAAATGTATATTAAAAACAAAAAAAGACTGATTTTTTTTTTAAGTTTGTCATAAATTGTCTAACAAAACAATAAAAAAATTCAAATGAAATAAATAATAACAATGACAATAATTTTTCATAAATTGATAAACAAAAATTTAAGAACAAATTAGGATGTTTTTCCAACAAGAAATTGAAAAGAAGATCCCGAAGAAGAGGAGTGATAGGGTTATTTGGGTTGACTTAGAGTGGTTGAATATTTCATGACATTCTGGAAAAATAACAGAGTCTAGAGCTAAGAAGGTCAAACTTTCAACTTATTCCTGGCTGAATTGGCCAGTAGCTATGTTGATTTCCAGGTGATGGACCCATTATACCCTGGTAATCATAGCCAATCAATATTGGTAGGTTTTGATGTAACCTTCGCCATTAAAGCCCACTAAGCCCCAACATACATCTGTCCCACTTGTGCTCACTTTCCTCTCTGAATATTCCTTGTCCACATAATGTACAAAAATGAACTGATGTTTATTATTAATTTTAATACATTTTGAGACGACTTTTTGTAGAGATAAATGTTTGATTTTGCATTAAACCCCGATGGTAGAATTCGATATGGCCTCACAATAAATAAAAGTGGTAAAATTTTTCTAAATAAAATAAAATGTTACATAAATAAGTTGACATAAGAAATGCTATGCTATTTAAGGTTGTTGTCTTTTGTTTTTCATACGCATTTAAAAATATAATACATGAGAGCTTAGGTCACCGAATTTTGTTTGACATTATGATATCTAGTTTTGCAGGTTTCCCTTCCCATTTGAACCTCATGGATGAAAATGAATCTCTAAAATATTAAAGGCTTCCATCTTGTAAATTCATAAAGAAATGTCAATCCAACTCAACTGTTTATACTAAACTTATTATAGCAGAGAAGATGAAAAATTTGCAGGCTGATTGAAAGTGTGTGCGTATAAATCACAAAGAAAATTCCAACCCTATTTATTAAAATGAAAAGCAAAGAAAAACGAATGAACAAACAAAAAGGTAACAATATAAACTAAACAAGCTTCAAGAGCAATAATCAAATTGCAATTGATTTCGAGTTTTGTTTCCAACCATGCACATTGAAAGTAAAATCCTTGTTATTCAAGAATAGTCCAGCTTCATGAAGAGCTGCTTTCGGGTTTAGAAGTTCTCGAGGGCTTTCCCTTGAACAGTGTGAACCTCTATAATTAAAGTCATCTGGATTAGAGACTTGAAACTCATGTGTGCACCCAATAGTATGATTCTTCTTCCCATCGACCAAACTTTGTTGTCATTGTTTACTTCTTGTGAAAGTGATCTAGGTGATCCGGGGACTAGCCCTGCTCACTATTTTCCTTAACGACAGAAAGAGTCGTATCCTTGTCCATTATAGGCATATTGCCAATATGAGCATCTAAAGCGTTCTCTTCACCACAACTCTCGAGTTCTGGCATAGAAGGGATAAGAGGCAGCCAGCCCCTTGCTCCCTTGATGAGCAGGCTTTCGTCCATGCTTTTGAATCACTTCTGCCAAGAAGACTCCCCCATTTTGTCATTAGCAGTGTTTTAAAAAGCGCTAGGCGCTAGTCTAGCGGTCGAAGATGAATTGGAGTCTAGGCAGGGATTAATCGAGGCTTAGGCGGACTTAGGCGTTAATTAGGGTTTAAGCATTGAGCGTAACCAGACGACGACCCTCAAAATAACGCCTAGGCAAGGTCCAGGAGGGAACTTTTAAACCAGTGGTCATCAGCCATTTGTCCATCCTTTCCGTCGAATTTCGCAGCCCGCTCTTCACGATCAGTCACTTTTTGCTTATCCGGACCGTGGGCTTATTTGCATTGGTACGGTAAATATCCATTGGATTATCTTAGGTTGGGAGTTCAATCGAACCTAACCTAAAGACTTGGCCATTTCCCTCTTTCTCTTCCCCATCTCACCAAATCTCATATTTTCCTATTTCTCTCTGCCTCTGTAATTTGATTATGCATTTCCTGATTCCTAATCATTGATCAGCCGCCTTCTCTCTGTTGAGGGACTCCAAGGTACAGAAATTGGGTATCAATTTGGCTTAGGGTTTCATCATCCATTTGAAAAATATTCATGTAACTTATCCAAGTTCCTATAAATATAATCATTGATAAAGCGCATCCGATAGTTTAATGGGCTCACCGTAGTGTCTTTTTTTAATTATTTGATAGGTTATATCTTGATTCCCTTTTGAATACAGGATTAAGGACTAGATTCAAAGGACCGGATCTTTACATACTTACCATGTGTTTAAAAAGTGAATAGAATAACAGAAAAGTAAAAACATAAATTCACTCTAAGGACACCTAGCAAACATGCGAGGATCTGGTCCTTTGAACCTGGACCTTCATATAATTTCGCTCTGAATACCTAACTGAAAAAGAAAAACAAAGAAGTAGACCACCTGAAAAGAAGAGGGAGGGGAAAGTTTAAGTGCAATCTGTAACAAAAAAAAATAAAAGAAATTGGCAATGGCAATTGCTATGGACACTGTACTACAGGATTCCATATTTCATGAATGTCAACAACAAATGTTATCTGAATCAACAAGCAGAACCTGACCTACAAATAAAATGTAATACTCAGTAACGTTCAATAGGTGACATTGACAAGTAAAAGTAGATTTATCAGTATCACTTAAGTTATTACATTGTAACCTTCCTTGACGTGTAACAATAAGAGAGAACGAGATAATAGGTAAAGAGTGAATTCAACGAAAACACAGCCTTAAAACATTCATATACGGGCAAGGTTGAAGATAGTAACAGACATTGTTGCTCTGACGCTGTTGACTAATACAGCATCGTCACTAGCTGCTTGCCAGCAAATATATATACATTTGTTGCACAATGCAACAGATGGGGATGTAGCTCAAATGGTAGAGCGCCCGCTTTGCATGCGGGAGGTACAGGGTTCGATCCCCTGCATCTCCAGTACTCGTTATTTTTAACATGATTTCCTTCCACGATGATTTTTTGTCACTTCACCTCCATTTACAAACTTATGTCAACATTATTAAAGAACTTAGTAACGATTACATCTTGAACGAAGGCAATATAATGCATCCCCATTGTTTTACTTCATCTATCACTATTTGAAGTCATGTTTTCCTAAGACAGCATGTTAATAAAAGTGGATAAGAAATTGATAGCAACTTGAGAGGATGCAATGAATAAACAAAACGGAGGAAAATAATAATGGCCAGAAAATACTTTGCACTCATGTCTGCTTTATCAAGGTTTCTTGTTCTGAATTTCACCGCCGTACCAAAATCAAGTATGATGGCCAGAAAATTCTTTGTCGGCGGTAACAGGAAATGTGTACGTCTCTTTTTCCCTTTTGTTCGTGTTTTATCATTGTCATTATAATCTGTTATTGGATTTGCAGAATGGGACATGTGAGGAGGCGAAGAAGATTGTGACAATTTTAAATGAAGGAGAGGTTCCTTGGGTAAGCTAATTAAAACAGACATTAATTAAAGTTACACCAAATAAATAAAGTAGTTGTTGTGGTTGGCACAGAGGTTGTGGTGAGCCCTCCATTTGTATATCTTCCAATGGTAAAAGGTCTATTGAGGCCAGACTTCCAGGTAGCTGCTTGAAATTGCTGGGTTCGCCAAGGTGGCGCTTTTACTGGAGAGGTTAGGTATGTTTTTTCAGAAGCCAGGGCTTCTTCTTTTTGTTATTGTGATCTTTTAAAATCCCCATGTTATATTCTTACAACACCCGGATAAAAATAATTATGGCACTATGGTGTTGAGTGCTTCTCCTATTAGCCAGCCCTAGTATCAACAATTACCATAGTTTGGTGTTGATTTCAATAACATGGTAATGAAATTTTACAAGATGTGTTGTTTCGATTGAATTCAAAGATTTATAGTGTATAAACAAGACTTGTATTCGGTTAGTAATTAGTTGGAGCCTTTTTAAGAGTACACGATGCATATTAACTACCTAGTTTGATATGCAGTTAATCTTGCTTTGTCATTCAATAATGTGAATCTAATTTTCTGCTTGGTTTAGAGTGCTGAGATGCTCGTGATTTGTCCATTCTTTGGGTGATCCTTGAGCCTTATGATTGGAGAACTCTTCTGAACGAGTTAAATGGGATGGCTTATCTTATTCATTGATTTTGCTCTTTATATAGATTATGTATCACGAAAACAAACTTCGGGAAACGTCATATCTAAAAAAATATTGGTTAAGAAAACCTTGGGCAAATATGTAAGTAACGAAAATATAAGTACTATATTTAAATATTATAAATATGTATTCATAATTTTTTTGCTCATTTAGAAAAAGAGAAACTTACATATAATAAAAAGAAGCGCTACATCCTATAAGATAACATGAAAAAGTTATAAATTATTGTTTTAGGGAATCAATTGAAAAATAATTTGTAGTTTAGAGGAGTGGTAGTAAAAATATATTTTACGAAATGACTCTGCAAATTTCTGAATATCTATTAGTTTTCATACTGCTTGGGGTAATGTATGATTGTCTTTGTATTACATAATAATAGTGAAGTGCATAAATTCGTTTTGCTTTTTCACGTGACAGTTTGTTGCAGATAAAGTTGCATATGCAATTTCTCAAGGGTTGAAAGTGATTGCCTGTGTTGGTGCGGCAGTTGAGCAGAGGGAATTAGGTTCCACAATGGAAGTTGTTGCCACGCAAACAAAGGCCATTGCAAGTATATAAACTGATCAATTATATCACATTTTTGTTCCTTTAAATTTAGGTATAAATTGCACTGTTTTAAAAATCCCCGCCTAGGCTCTATTTTAAGGATCGTCGCCTGGTTACGCCTAGCGCCTAAACCCTACTAAGTAGCGTCTAAGTTCGCCTAGGTCCTGATTAATCCCCGCTTAGGTCCCGATTCACCTTCGACCACCCAACTAACGCTTTTTAAAACACTGAATTGACTATATAGGCTTCTTGAAAGCAGAGAGAGGCTTCTTGAAAGCGGGGAGAGAGAGTATCAAATTGGGGTAATGTTGTATTGGCTTATGAGCCAGTTTGGGCCATTGGTACTGGAAAGGTTGCATCACCTGCTTAGGCCCAAGAGGTAAAAGACTAAATCGGACCATTTGATGTGAAAATATTTTATGTAATTTTAATAGCTCTTTATGTG
>CATIWQ010788247.1:0-11862 GCA_949673415.1 Euphorbia schlechtendalii
TTAACTTGAAAGCATATAACTTGATTAATATAAATGACGTAAGACGAAATACTTGTTATGACACATAGACATATCATAAACTTTGAAACAGAAAGTATAAGCAAAAAACAAAGTAAAGTTGTAAGGTATGCAAGTGAAAGCTAAAGTTGATCAAACCGTATCCACTCTTTAATGGGAGTCGTCAATTCCGTCAATTCTTGCGTCTACTTTGAATTCGGTCTCGACTCGTACAGACCTCCGCTAGGATGCTATTCTTTATGAATTTCAAATAAAAGAATGTTGAAGATCAAAAAATTTTATTGATAAGTGCTTTGCAATTACACTCATACAACAAATGCTCGAATTTGTGTAGAAATGTAGTGATTGAAATAGGAATCGAATCACTTATACATTTTTCTCACTAAGACTTTGAACATAGCCAAATCTATACTATTTTCTCTCTCTACGTCTGGTAGTTGATGGCGGTTTTATTTGGTGGTTGGTAGTTAATAAGAGATAACAAATAACCATCACAAGTCACGATCGTGAATCGCATGTCTCGATCGTGAACATTGGTTGGTAGTTTTCTATTTATGAAGAGTGATAAGTCGCGACTGCGAATATGTGTCATGATCGTGAAATGTCATTTCTTCATGATTCTTCTTTGCAACTTTGCCGATCTTTGACAACTTTGATCTTAAGCCAAATCCTTGTGTTCCATGCATATTTTTGCACCTTTTTCACTTTTTTTACGTAGAATTTCACTTTTGATCATTTTACTCCCAAGATTCTTCTAGTTTTTGCGTTTGCATAAAAAACAACTACATACCACGTGAAATCTTTTATATGAAGTATAAATAAAACAAAACCATATCATTTTATAATTGAAAATGTTATGATAATAAGTGTAATTATACACTTATCAAACATGAGTTGGAAGTGGTAGAGATGATAAAAACCCTTAAGAAGGTAAAATTTCTGAACAAAATTAAAATCTTCTTACACATTGCCATAAATCTAATCAATATTCAACAAATAAATATTATTAGGGTGATTCTCCTTTCTCATTAAACTTTTTGATCTTGCTGAAATAGATAAAATTTGAAATGCCTACCTTTAAAAAAAATCATGAGAGAGATCATATCAACAAGTGTGTATAGTATTATAAAAAAATAACACATGCACAAATTATTACATTCATGAAATACTTATAAAAAAATTGTTTTCTAACTTTGTTTTGAAACATGAAAACAAGGCTGCAAAGGAAACAGTAGAAAAGGATGAAGAAAAAGGGTGCCCAAAGAGAGCAGCAAATGCATCGAGCAAGTTAAGAACCCCGTACACGCTAAGATTCGGCTTAGAACTTAAAAAGAAATGGGATGTCAATCTGTATATACTTGATGACTTTGCTCTTATTGGGAAAGCAATAAAAGATAAGAATGCATTTCAGGAATTAACTCAATTCCTCAAATATGGGAAACTTGCTGAGAAAACATAAGTAATCCATGCATCTAATATATCTTTTAAATATGTGTAAAGAAATGGATCTGATTTATTTTAATAACAAGAAAATTCAACAGGGGAAACAAGTGGTATGAGAATGATGTGATACCAACCTTTAAGTAAAAGGTCAATGACATATCAAGAAAGACATTCTGGGTAGAGCTATTCTTCTCGGGAGAATACCTTGTAAGTGAGGTAAGATCTTGAAAACTTATATGTATTTGGTAGGCACATGGTAGGAAAACAAAATGTAATGTAATTTGTGTGTATTTGGTAGGAACATTGTAGTTACATGGTAGGAAAATAAAAATGTAATGGATCTTGTGTGTATCTAGTAGGAACATAATAGTTACATGGTAATAGAAACAAAATGTGAATTATCTTGCATGTATCTAGTAGGAACATGGTAGAAAAACAAATTGTAATAGTATATGTGTGTATCTGGTAGGAACTTGGTAGGCACATGGTAGGAAAATAAAAATTTAATGGATCTAGTGTATCTGGTAGGAACGTGGTATTTACATGATAATAGAAATAAAATGTGAATTATCTTGCATGTATCTAGTAGGAACATGGTAGGAAAACAAACTATAATGGAATTTGTATGTATCTGGTAGGAATATGGTAGGCACATGGTAGGAAAACAAAAATGTAATAGATCTTTTTTGTATCTAGTAGGAATATGGTAGTTACATGGTAATATAAGCAACATGTGAATTATCTTACATGTATCTAGTAGAAACATGGTAGGAAAACAAGTTGAAATGGATATTGTATGTATCTGATAAGAACATGGTAGTCACATGGTAGGAAAACAAGATTGTAATGTAACTCGAATTTATCTAGTAGGAACATGGAAGGCACATGGTAGGAAGTGTGGAGGATGCGATTGGATACATACATGATGGTACATACATGAACATGGTAGTTACATGGTAATAGAAACATGTGAATTATCTTACATGTATCTAGTAGAAACATGGTAGGATAACAAGTTGTAATGGATCTTGTATGTATTTGGTAGGAACATGGTAGTCACATGGTAGGAAAACATAATTATAATTTAACTCGAAATTATCTGGTAGGAACATGGTAGGCACATGGTAGGAAGTACCAAGACCACATTTGAGCTAAATGCTTATTTTAATAACTTATACACATTATATGATTTATTGCTGCATCACCTTAATCTTGGCATGTACTACTTGAAGAAATAAGGAAAACATTACAAAAGAATAAAATATAGATTCACCACAACTGACCTTGAATTTGAGGGGGTGGTGAAAGAGATTATTGCAATGATGGACACAGAAGGAAGGCAGGAGGAATTGGAAAAATTTATGAACTTGAAAACCCCTATCTTAGAGAGGATTTTGAGCGTAGGGATGCAATGCATCTTGGCATGGGAAGAAGTCAACCATGTATATTTCCCAATGATGGTGGAGTAAGAGCATTGGATCTTAAGGAGGTTTGAAGTGAAAGTCAGGAAACTTTACATATATGATTCATTGAGAGGCAGGCCAAGCTCACACAACACAACAACTGAAGCAACAAGATACACAAGGAAAATCCCATACTTTATCCAAAAATTCAATTTTTGGGTTTTTAGTTATTTCCGTAATTCATAGACATACACAGACAAAGACCCACCAGAACCACTAGAGATTGTGATGGTCGATAACTTGCCATAGCAGAAAAAATGATTAGAAGCACTTACTCTAACTATCCCTTTATATATCTATCTCTCTCTATATAACTATCTACCTATTGCCTACACCAAATGAAATACTAAAAAGATGTTGATTTAAAATGAAATTTGCAATGATTGTGGTATATTCGTGTTGAGTTATGCTGAATACAAGATAGAGTAGAAGAAGATGCCAAAGAAATTCGATGCAAATTAACAGAGGAAAAGATTGACATTGAGCTTATATAAACATGGAGAAAACCTATTTGGAACCAATGAAGAGAGGAAAGATGATATGCACAAATTAGTTGCAGACATTTATTAGATTTAGTTTAATACAAATTACAGAACAATTTAGATGTAGTTTATGTTGTTTGGAACAAGTTTTTTATAGTTTTCAATTTCAGGAATTGCTTTATATCATTAACAAATAGTTTTTTAGCTTTTTAATTCCATATGATGAATTTTACATGATACGTGTGATTTAAGAAATGGTTTGATAGACACAATGTCAAATACATCTAATAAAAACATTTGATAGGAACCTATTCCAAATATGTGATATAAACAGGTATGTATAACTATTTGGTAGGAACATGGTAGGAACAAGTGTGGTTAAAAAATGACCATGAAAGACTTGAAATTAATAGAAATGGATGTCAAAAAATGATATGATGTAATCAGCTAAGAATCACTATATGGTATGAACACAGTAGGGACATGGTAGAAACCATTTTTATAACAAAAAAACAACAAGAAGTAGAATGCATTTATAGATAAGAAACTGTGAAAAATAATAGATAATGGATATTACACAATTCAACAAACAACAACTAAAATTCAAAACACATTTCCATAAAAAAGGATCAAACTATCTCATATCTAGTAGAAATGTGGTAGCAACATGGTAGGAACATACAAAAGAATAAAAAATTATTTAAAAAAAACCTTATTAAAATTGAATTACAACAAATTACCATTTAAAGAAAAGTACACTCTCAAGTAACATATATTATAATACACAAAAAAACAAAAACATCACTTGGCTCTAAGACAAGTTCTCCTATTATGACCACTAACATCACAAGAGCTACAATGTACACTGAATTTCTTATCTCCCTTCTAAACAGCCCTACTTCTCTATTTTCTTGGCCTCCCAATTTTTTTAACACTATTCGACGGAAGAATGGATTGATCATCAATATTTGGAGGTATTTCCCAATAATTTCTCAAAGGCATGGGGAAAATAGTTCCCGTATAAGTTGCAACCATCTTTTGTTTGGTGAAATAGGGAGAACAAAAATCTACTAATGGTAAATGGTTCTTCCTTATGTAAGCAAGCGCATGGGCACAAGGAATCTCATCAATCTAGAACCTTTTACACGTACATGTCCGATGTACCATGTCAACCACGTATTCGAAACCATTCCCCTTCGCAGACACCAAATCATTAGTAGATGACACCACCTAAGAAAGGAAACCAAAACAGAAATATAAACATACATCACAAGAAAGGAAAAAAACACAAATTAAAAAAAAAGAAAGATGAAGACATGCCAACCTCCATCTTAGAAGCTATATCATACTTTTTCAGCACCCTCTTATGATACCTCTTAGTCAAGTCAGTTTTAGTTTTCCTCGTAATGATTCTATTCATCTTGAAAATCTTTTGCACCAAAATTTGCAAAAAAAAGCAACAAGTGATGAAATGGGAAGACTCTTTGCTGCTTTCGTCATAGAATTGAGGGACTCTGCATTGTTCGATACCATTGCACTGTATCGGTTAGAGGTTGAATGTGCCTGGCTCCATTTCTCAACACCAACACTAATAAAAAATCCTGGAATTCCTTCGTTTATGTTTTCCAAATGAGATATATTCTCTTCTAAATGGTGAACTGTGTAAGAATAGCTTGCAAGCTTAAATTACTTTTGACATTTCTCATGCGTTGCTCTTGAAATTTGATTTCAAGTTTTTCTGCAAATGATAAGTGTAGATTCCATGCATAACACTGGGAAATACTTCAGCTCAGCATTTTTCGATACTTGTATGGTGGTCTGAAACAATAACCATATTAGGTTTGTCACCAAATGCTCCCTTGAACTGTTGGAAGAACCACTCTCAAGAATCATTATTTTTGCCATCAACAATAGCAAAAGCAAGGGAAATGATTATCCAGTAGGAACATGGTAGGATAAGTGAAAAGTGAAAGAAAATACAAATAGGTAACTATCTGGTAGCGACATGGTAGGATCGAGAAAAATGACAAATTGGTGGAAACAAATGAGGAATCAAAGGAAAAAAAGCACAAAGCCAACAACATAAATCTTAAAGTGCTCAATAAAAAATTTAAAGTCATAAAATGACAGTAATCTAAGCAAAAAGAAAAAATAATTAGAATGAAACATCACCAGCAGGATCATATGCATAAGCACATAACAACGTGTCGTTGTAGCAAGTCTTCAGAAATGTGGCATCTACAACTACAACATGCCAGCAATGTTACCAACCCTGAATACAAGCATGCAACACCAAGTAAAAGTACTTAAACCTAAAACAATTTATTACAAGGTTAAGAATAGAACAGGGATTTGTTTTCTGACTCATAAACATGATACTAGGCAATGTGCTGTAAGAATCAAATGTTATGTTGAACCAAGTTAATAGTACTTTATAGTACTTAAACATTTTTGGAAATAAAAAATTATCTAGGATAGTGAAATCAATTGAGTACTAAGTATACTCTTAATTAATGAAGTTTACATGAGTTTGTTTAAGGAAAAACAACTCAGTTTACTAAGTAATTAATTAAGTTACAGCTTAGAGTAGGAAAAGCTGAGTTGGTCCTGAGTACTACATAGTTTAAATAGATATAAACTCAGTTGTGCTGAGTTAGCTTTTATTAATTGAAAAGCTAAGTCTGTTAACACTTAGACAAATAAATGACACTCGTGCCACTAACATCTTCTATGAGAAATGGAATATACCTTTGATGCTTTTCAGGATAAAAAGTGCTAAAATTAAAGAAGATATTCATGTGGTCCTCACATTCAAAAGGTGTCAGTACGGAATGTCGGAGATTCCTCACTAAAATCTAAGATAAAAGGAATCCTTTGACATGCGTTGTTTTTCAATATCTCCACAAGCCTCTGCAAATGTTAGAAGTTTAACTAATGACAGATTGCCACATTTCATCTCACGTGCCTCTCTATCAGAATGGATTGCTTGAAGATAAACAAGTTTTTTACAACAAAATTTTATCGTGCTTTAACGTTCATAATCTCTATCTCTAGATGTCCTGGAATCTGTCTCCAATAGGAAGATTTGAAATATTTGAAGAGAAGAGAAATTAAAGAGCTGTCAGGACAAGAAGTTTGCAACAGCTACTTCGCCAAGCTTCAACTATAAATAGAAGACTGGAGTAGACATTCAAACTTGGTGAATCACCTCGAATTTCTTCAAGAGCCAAAACCTGTTCAAATACTCCCAGCTTCAAGAAATTCCAAATCAAGAAATCAGCAAACACTCATATTTTTCAAACTATTTGTAATAGAGAGAGTATCACTGATAGATTTAACCTTGTAAAGGATTCAACATTTTATAAGTTGAATTCAGTTCGCAATTCTTTTCATAAATCTAAGTATCAGTTTAGGAAGGGTACCTAAACTAAGTCTGAGAGGTAGTTTGAAAGAAAGTTACTTTCTGTAAAAGAGTATACCCGTTGTAAAGGCTGCTCTACCTAAGTAAGGAACAAATACTACTGGATTTAAGCTCAGAGAAGGTATCTGGAAACTGGAGGTAGGCTAGGGGCAGAACCAGGATAAAATCACGTTTTGAAGTTCTAACTTTTGCTTTCACCTTTATCACGCTTCATATCTCATTCATCATTCTTTCTGTCTTATTATTTTTCTTGAAAAATCAATCGAAGCTGAGTTGAGAACTCAACACACAATTGAAGATAAACTACGCCAGTAGAGCTGAGTAGTTTATATGTTTTTAAACATCACTCAGCATCGCTTAACTCAACATGCATTTAAAAACTACACTTGGTTAAAACATTTTTGTAAACTAAAAAAAACCAAATACTGCATTCACCCCTCCCCCTCTGCTGTTGTATTAAAGTCGTTTAAGGTTTAATAAGTGGTATCAGAGTGAATGCTCAACTTATTGACTAATCTTCTTTGAGTTAAAGATCCATAAATGGCTTACAACAATTTCAGTTTTGGCTCGGGACAGACACTACTCCTGAAGGAGGGAATGTCTGTAACTAGGCCACCCTTATTCGACGGTAATCATTACACATTTTAGAAAAATCGGGTGAAAAACTTCATTCCATCTCAAAGCATGCAAACATGGCTCGCTATAGAGCTTGGCTCGTGAATTCTTATTGTAATGAGGAATGGGCAGCGTGTTCTAGTCAATCTAGAGAATTATGATGACACTGACCTTAGGCTTCTCAAAGAGAATGCCATAGCGATCAATTACTTACGCTGTGCAATAGATCTTACTAAATTTAACAAGGTCTCGGGCTGCGAGACAGCACAGAAAATTTGGAAGAAGTTGGAGATTACCTATGAAGGAACGGACAAGGTCAAGGAGTCTAAGATCAACCTCATGCTACGAGAGTATGAGATATTTCAGATGGGCGCCAGCGAGGGTATTCAGACCATGAATACCAGGTTCATTAAAATCATTAATGAATTGAAGCATCTTGGCAAGGAGTTAATTGAGGAGGAGTTGGTGAAGAAGATTCTTTGCACTCTTACCTTAGAGTGGGATGCCAAGAAGAGTGCGATTGAGGAGGCTCCTGATCTTAAGACCTATAGTTATGATGAGCTATTAGGCACCTTGCTGACCTAGGAGATGAGCTTGAGGAAATATACCGATGACTCCAAAAGGAGTAAAGGCAAGGAATGAGAAGCAAAGCCATTATCCTGAAAGCTGATTCCTCTGATGAATCCATAAGCTGCTATTCTGATGCGCAAATGGCCCTTCTGACTAGGCTTTTCAAATGCTTCATGAAGAAGGATTGGAAGTTCAACAAGAAGAAGTTTCCCGCTAAATCATGTCAACTCAGCACAAGCGAGGAGTTGAGGAAGGACTCAAGAAGGAACACAGCAAAGATATCAAATGCTTTGGCTATAGTGAGAAAAGCCATATCCAGTTGAGCTATCCAAAGATCAAGGAGGATAGATATAAGAAGAGGTTCGCAAAGAAGAGTGAGGCACTTATTACCACCTAGAGTGATTTAGAATAATCTTCATCATTTGATGAAGAAGCAACTAATTCTGCCAACCTTTGCTTAATGGCCATTGAAAATGAAAGGGGTGAAGGCTCAACATATACCTCAGGTAGAAGTCAAACCGCTGCTGACTCTAAACCTGAGCTCAACAAAGGGAAGGCTCTTCAAACTGAGGTAACATTTTAAAATCCCTTTTGTCAATGGAAGAGTTTGCCCAGGAACTCTTTGATGTCATGAAACTAACTAATAAGTCAATGAAAAACATCAAAGAGATAGTAAGGAGAAGTGAAGATCAAGAAGACATTTTACTTCCTTATCTCAAGAAAAAGCTGAGTCTTAGGACTGTCATGTTAGCAAGCTCATTAAGCAATTAGATGAGTTGATTGCTAAGATAACAGCTTTAAAGAAGGAATGGGTTCCTCCTCCAACCAACAATCAGGCTCTGAATAACCAAACTCGCATTTCTAAGAGGAAGAATTCCTCTAAAAAGAGGAAAGTGAGCCAACCCAAAGCAAAAATAGTGTGCGGTTTTTGTGAAAAAGCTAGACATGCTCCAGTTCTCCATAGACATAAAAATGGTTATTACGATGAGTATGATTGGAGTAACCTAAGCAGTGCTAACAAAGGAGGACCTAGCTTGAGAGCATGGGTACCTAAGAAACGTAACTATTTTGCAGGTGAGCCTTAGATCCGCTGATAACTCTAAAATGTGGTATTTGGATAACGGATGCTCAAGGCATATGATGGGAGATGGAAATCAATTTTAAAGCGCAAAAGAAATGGAAGTGTTAGTTTCGAAGATAACTAAAAAGGCAAGATTGTGGGTTGTGGCACTGTTGGTGTCTCTTCTTCCATCGAAGAGGTTTCTTTGGTCAAAGGACTCAAGTTCAACTTGATTAGTGTATCTCAACTCTATGACAAAGGCAAGAAGGTTACATTCGACTTAACAGGTTGTTCTGTTATTGATTGTAAGATAGATTTTAGTATTCTCTTTAATCCTAGAATCAATAATGTCTATATGATTAATTTATCCCTTGGCTCCACTAATGTATGTCTTATATCTAAGGAGGATAACTCATGGCTTTGGAATCGAAGGTTGGGTTATATAAATATGAATATTCTATCCAAACTAGATAAAAAGCAATTAGTTGTGGTTTTACCCAGCATCAGCTTTGAGAAGGATAAACTTTGCTCAGCTTTCAAGCTAGGTAATCAGGTTAAGAAGTTTAATTAATCACGTAATAACTAACGACCATTGGAGTTCCTCCACCTGGATCTGTTTAGCCCAGTTTAGCCTTTGAGCTTGGGTGGAAAGAGATTTTCATTGGTGGTTGTAGCTAACTTCACAAGATTCACTTAGGTATTCTTGTTGAGTAGCAAAGATGAAACATATGAATCTTTTCTCAAACTTAGTAATTAGATAATGAACGAAATAGGGACTAAAATCAGTAGAACCCGAAGTGTTCATGGACGTGAATTCTAGAACTTTCATTTCGAAGAATTCTGTTTAGCGCATGGCAATGATCACAACTTATCTTCTCCTTATACTCCTCAACAAAATGGGGTTGTAGAAAGGAAGAATAGAACCATAGTTGAAATGACTCGATCCATGTTGAGTGATAACAATCTACCAAAGTACTTTTAGGGAGAAACTGTTAACACAGCTTGTTATATCTTGAATCAGGTTTTAATTCACCCAATTCTGGAGAAAACACCCTATGAGCTTTGGCGAGGGCATGATTGCAATGTTTTGACTCTTCTAATTCTGAGGGCTTATATTCTATAATGAAGCCAAAAACCTTGTTCCCCACTGTGAGCGGGCGACACGGAGTGGTGGGCCGAGAGAGCATGATTTCATAGCGCAGTCCACCGGGGTGTTTGAAAAATGATGCACTAGGTCGGGGACCCGGTGAAAAGGGTGAAAAGAGAGGGTGAAAAAAAATTTTAGATCTGTTCGAACTCGAATCCGCCGTCTCTTAGTGTGGAGTCGCCACCTGGATTAGCTCTTTCTAGGAATTGGAGTCCTGTGACGCTTAATGTCCGGGAGACAGCCCACCAAGACACAGAGATTCGGGTCCAGAATAAGTTGCTTATTTCTTAAGTGATCACATAATATTACATTTATAGAAAACTGTATTTTCTTAATTGCGCATATTCGCACTTAGGTCATTTTTCGAGTTTACATGCATGATTCATGTATAGAAAAAGCAGTAAATCCATCCACAAAACAGTAAGTAAATGCGAAAAATAAATGTGGAAAATAAAATTACAAGGCTTTCAAAAATCGGGGGATGCAACTGCTTGCTACCCTATTAATTACATTTCCTCGAAAATATGTACAATACCCGAAGGAAAAAATAAAAGCCTAAACATACATCTAACCTACATCCACAAAGGTTAGTGTTCGCCATTTTTCTACTGATAAGTTAAATCTATAATGGTTCCAAAATCTCGTGAACTATCGGTTAATAACTGTGCCAAAAACTTGTTCACAAATAAATGTAGGTGTTGTCAATACCCCTTATCGCATAGAAAAATGATGATAACTGTAAGTATACAATTGCGATATAGTTTTAAAAGATATCGAACCCACAGGGAAGGAACCAGGTCTAAAGATAACTAGGGAAACATAAAAGTAAAATAAAATAAAAATAGATTAGAGATTTTTATGGGTAGGAAGATTAGAATGAAAAGTTGAGTAAATATAGATGTGATAGATTAGAGACTCTAAATAAATAGATTTTCACTATGAACAAGTATAGCATAGAAAACATGCAAGTTCAACAAAGGTGTTACGACACACTAGATTAATCTAACAAACCGGTTCAACACACACAGATGTTCAATAATTCACTGTAGAGCAACACATGAAATAACTTTTCTAAGTCTAGCGCAAATGAGATAAGACTGTTATATAAACTTGGACAACATCAATACTATGCTTAGTACGGGTAGCTCTCACATAGCCACGTTTAGTAAGTTACCATTCCAAAAATGTTGGCTTACTAAACAGCATTATATCACAAATCCAGTAATTATACCCAATATTGTTAACCCCGAAACTACTCTTAAAATTAACACCAACGCATATAACTTGATTAACATAAAAGACTTAGCACGAAATACGCATTATGACACATAGAAATATCATAAACTTTGAAATAGAAAGTATAAGTAGAAAGAAAAGCGAAGTTGTAAGGTCTGCAAGTGAAAGCTAAAGTTGATCAAACCGTATCCACTCTTTAATGGGAGTCGTCAATTCCTGCAATTCCTGCATCTACTTTGAATTCGGTCTCGACCCGTATAGAACCTCCACTAGGATGCTATTCCTTGTGAATATCGAACAAAAGAATATTGAAGAATGAAAACTTTTACTGATAAGTGATTTGCAAGTACACTTATACAACAATCACTCAAGAATATAGAGAAATCTAGTGATCGAAACAAGGATTC
>CATIWQ010788413.1:0-10990 GCA_949673415.1 Euphorbia schlechtendalii
TGGCGAAGTTATCAGCAATTTGACATCACCAGCTTGAACTAAAGTGAGATGGTAGAGTGTAACCATCATAAAATGGTATCAGATCCCGTATATAAGATTTCTTCCAGCCTGTTGTTCTTAGTAATAAATACAATTTCAAGATGCTGGAAAACAAGTAATGCATCATCTGTATGTTTGTAAAAGCAAGAGAAGATGAGGAGATTAGGTGATGAAAAATGATGCAGAAACACAAAGGTTGCTAATTGCCAACTCATTATCAGTACATAAAACAATGGGACTGTTCCCTATAAGAAAAACTGGACCTTTTCGAGCTGTAGAATGGCCAACTGATTCACATTTCGAAATTCCATGAACTCTCAGCTGTTAATTTTGGCATGCGAAGCCCTTCGGCCAAATTCATAGAAGCTAAAATCTGGGGAACAAGAAGTAACATAAGGTAAGAGCTTGAACTATACATATCAAGTGTTTTTAAAGCATAATAATTTTAAATTCTGTATAGATAAGATTGTCTATATATAGTGCTACTATATATGAAATTATGAATCAGCCAGAATATGGATTTTAGAAGGGACAACTGAAAAACAGGCAGATAAAAGATTTAAGCAAAAATGATCATGAGATATCTCTAGATAAACCAACTAAAATTTTGACTATTTCATATATATGAACAATTAAGTTTAACTTAAATATACACTCTGCAAGATGCAGAGACTGATAGGCTCGAGAAGCTCCACAGAGACAACAGAACAACCTAGTTCAATCACCAGATAAACTGATATCATCCAATCTTTGTAATCAAACAGATCTTGAATTAATTTATTTTACATATACGACCTATACAAATCAAGAACATAGATATGGATCTCCAATTCCACGTTCCTAGCATCTATACTCAAAACATCGTGACAAATGAACAAAAGTTTGCAGATGATTTTCTTTGCAATATACAGCAAGTTGGCAACTGAAGTGAAGGCCTTGCAAATTGCCATTATTGATCTAGGCATCAGTGTGGATACAAAAATTATTTGATGGATAATTGTCGATGCTATAAGAGACTGAATATTAGAGAGAGAAGCAAACAAAAGATTATTCTATTTCATAAGAAAAAGGGCTGGATGATAGATAGGTATGTCTAAGCTGAAACTAGAAGATTGCAAATTAATGCAGCCCCATTGAATGATATCAACATCCTTATCCTTTTTTACTAGAAATTTGACCTTGGTTGAGTTATGGCAAATATCAGCAGCAACCAATTCGCATTCTGAAGAGAAGTAACTTTCTGGAAGCTTTCATTTATGCCATCGAAATTTCAGAATATGATTCTCTCTAACAGAGAAATGTTTACAGAAAGAAAATGACAAATAAGCATGCCAGCAAAGATAGTTAGCTCATAAACAATCAACAACAATTTAGAATTTAGAAGTGAAGTATTTCCTAGTTATTTCAATAGAATTTTAAATTTTTTAATCATGTTGGTTCTGCAATTCACTTTTATACCACATCAGCAAATCTAGATTCAGGAGCACAGCTTCTGCAGCAACTAGAACAAAAGCATTTTCGAACTTCAAACAGGTTTCCATTTCCAAGTGAGAGATAAATTTCAAGACTTCAGTATTTCTAACTCTAAAGGCATTAACTTATAAGTTCTACTGCAATAAGGCTGAAGAATATTCTCCTGCAACCATGAAATCGGAACCATATTTAAACAAAAAGAGGATAAGATAAACCCAGCAAAATATGAACATACCTTAATTCCTCCCTCTTGATTGAGCAATGATTTCCATGACCACTCCACGCCCAAATTCTTACTCACAGTCTCATAAGAAACTCTAACAATATCACAATCAAACCTATGTGACACAGCTAAATCCCATGAGTTCCTCTCAAAGTCATAGCCAGGCTCTACTGCAGTGATTCCTCTGTACAAATAGCTATACTTTAATTTACAATTTCTGGAACCTAATTTATAGCTAACAGAGACTCTGTTAGCCTGGTCAAGAACAAGAGTCCCGTCTAAAACCGTCCGATTATCCTTTCTAGAATGACTGTAAGTCCAATTCAACTGTTTCTCCAACACAGTGACTGTATTCATAAATTGAAAGCGGACATCCTGCAATTAACTAAGCGACTTTAAAATGTTCTTCTTTTAAGCATAAAGGTGCATGAAAGTTAATGGAGGAAGGAGATTTCGGACCTGATTAGGAACGTCGTAGTCAACTATGAAGAAGCCAGGTTTGTCGAGGGAAAGAGAGAAAGAGTCGATGTCGACGGTGGAGCCATTGCCGAAGACGGCGTTTCCGATTACAGCTCGAATCTTGACATCTCCGGCGTTGGCGGTTATATTGGCGGTGACGCCTTTGTTCCCTCTTACTGAGACCGCGCTTCTAAATCATTTTGTTGGCTGGAAGATGAGAGAAGAGAATTATTTCCCTCCTTTACGATAACAGGGCTTTATCTTTTTCGTTTTTATCCCTCAACTTTTACGATTTTGTTAATTGGTTCCTAATTTACTTTTCAACTTTCTTAACTTTAAACTTGACACTTTTATCTAATACTTTAAAACAAAAATTTGACGCACTTAATTTCATCAAGCGATGATTATAAATTTCATGAAAGCTCAAAAAGGCTTAAGATCCATTTTGCCTTTTAATTAGTAATCATACATGGATTTACCCTAATTTCAGCCTTTTTTGTAAAAAAAATTATAACAATTCGTTCATATACGATTGTTCGAATCAAAGTGAATTGAATCAAATTAATCGAATATTAAATGAGAAAACTGAATAAGAAGTTTAATCAAATTAATCAAACTGAAATAAATTGTTCGATTACCAGCAATGCTTAAAATTCAATGTTTCAAACTGAATTTCACATAATTTTTTATTCATTACAAATTGAAAGAAACATAAAAAAAATAAGAAAGTATAACATAAAATTGAAATAAGAAAGAATAATTTTGTATGAAGCACCTAAAATGAAGAAATGAAACACCAAGAAAATTGAAATTGAAATTGGAAATCAATTAAATAACCAGTAACTAGATGAAAGGGGGGTATGGTATCGTAGAGAGAATAAAATAAAGAGAGAAGAGAGATCTTGAGAGTGAGTAGAAGTTGACGATGAGATGACGGTGAAGGTAACTGGTACGGGTGAGAGTGAGAGTGAAGAGACGTTAACGGTGAGATGGGGTGGACAGATAATATAATTAGAATAGAAATCGAATATGGGATTTGGAAAGATTATATATCGTTAATATTATTGCATTTTTCTAAAAAAAATTAGATAATTATTTTGATTCTGGCTACTATGATTTTAGCTATAATGAAACTGAACCGGAAATCAAAATATACATTGTGACTTCTTTTGATAAAATTATTACATTTATTATTGTTTGTTGTTGTAGTTTGTTATTACAGTTTCTTATGCGATTTGTTGTTATTGTTTTTAAATTATTTGTAATTCGTTTTTCATAAATATTTAATTCACAGTTACGGTTAAAGACGTAAATAAATTAGATGAATATATTTAAAATGAATTAGTAATAAATTAATAAAAATAATAATCTTATTTGATTAATGAATTAGTAATAAATTAATGAATTAGATAAATTAATAACAATAATAATAAAAATAAAATTTTCAAGCAATAATAAATAAAAATAACTTGAACTAATCAATTCTAAAATAATAATCTTATTTGATTATAATAAAAAATATAAAATAAATAAAATAATCTAAATAAGTAAAATATTCAAGACCTTAATTAAACCTGATTGCATAATTAGTAACAAGTCACATCGTGTGAATACAAACTTTCATTTTTTGTATGTTTTTTTACTAATAGCAGAGATAATTATATGAATGTTAATTAAAAGGGCATTCGGGATAAATAAAATTCAAGTCACAAAAGGATTTCTTAGAAATTTTATTTTCCTGTGATTTAAAAAAAAGGATAAATTCAAAGTAAAACCAATTATACATGTATACAAACATTAAATTATCTTCTTTTCCTTTCTGAAAAGGGTGTGGACTTGAAAATGAGTTTTTTTAAGTTACTAATAGGAACTTATATAATAACCATAACTAACTGAATTTTTAAATTAATCGAATCAAATTAAAAATTCGATTTTATTCGATCATTCGATTACGAACCATTTGCAAATCTTTAATTGTTGCTGAGTTTATGAGCAAGACCATTGCAAGATTCTTAGCTTAGTCTCTTTTCGTTTCTGAATTAAAATTGTTTCCCCAAAATGAAAGCTGAGCACAGATTTGAACTAAATTCGAACTTTCTTGGTTACGGTTTTCATCCTTTGTTGAACAAATGTCAAAACTTGGGGCTAGCTACCAGTATAATTCAAGCAGGTTCAAAAATTAACAAACATTCTTGATTTCGTATGAAATTTAATATTACATGTAAATGAAAATGACAAACATAATGAGCTTCTAGTTTTTGTTTAACTTCTAGTTTTTGTTTAAATATCCAGACATATTTTATCAAAAGAAAAAATATCCAGACATATTTGTTACTGTTTTTTAAGCTGTTATTCTAATAAGTTACTCTGATAAATTTGTTATAAAACTTCATTGACCTTTCATACTATTTAAGTAAAAATTGTTTAACTTATTTTTTTAATATCGTACGAAAAACTTGAAAATTGAGATTTAAAAATATAATCAGATTGGAAACACACTCAAACTAACCGTAATTCATATAAAAATGTGATCTTTACATTGTTTGCTTAATCAATCTAACATCAATGTACCTATCTCCGGAAACGACTGTGCAACAAAGAAAGACAAGATGGTATATAATCAGGCTTATCAAGCCACAGTGGCCCTAGCTTTATATTATCTTTTCAGAAATATATTTTCCATGTTTAAATGAAATTTAAATTGGCTTGGCATCAAAATTTTCAACGCAATACACTAAATAAGATGATATGAGTCTCTCTTTTCGTATCATCTTTTGATCTCATGATTGTACGTCAATAATAGGATCAAACAATAATAACAAACATATGTTCGGTATCAAAACTAAAAGCTGCAATTCATAAAGATAAACTATAATAATAATAATAATAAAAATACAGGAGTTACAGTATTCATTTAAATTAAACTTGGTGCTTGGCTGCTTGCTCAAATTCATGCAGGCTAAAACTTGGATAAATTCTCCATTCTTGTTGATTACATCGCCCCATTACAAAAAAGCTTATAGCTTATCTTTGCTCTCTTCGATTTACATTACCATCTCTTGTATCAATTCAGCAGCCAATTTTACCCTGCCCTTGCTGGATTTCGTCTTTTGATTATCTGACTGCATTTCAGATTCTTCAAATCCCCAAATTTAATGGAGCTGAGAGGTATAGTATTTGAATTCTAAGTTTGTGAAGAAACTTCCTTGCTTCAATGGCTGCATATGCATCGCAACTACTGCTATCGTTTTCTTTTAGAAATTCCTATCACAGATGTTCCGCCAATAATTCATATCCTAGCATAACCCTAAGAAGATATGCCCCGGCTAAGTTTAAACCATTATCGGCATCTCAATCCTTCAATCTTCCAGGCTACTACAGTCTTTTCTCCGTTGCTCCCTTCACTGCAATTAGAGCTTCTACTCACAAATTTCTTGATTCAACTGACGACGACGAATTATTGCCGATATTTGACGAAAAGCCGGCCAAGTTTTTGTTTTGGGTTGTGTTATGGGCATCTCTTTCTATTGCTTGGTTTGCAGTTTCCAAAGATGCAAATGCAGCTGTTGATTCTATAAAAGCGTCGGGGTTTGGGCTCAAAATTGCCAATGCCCTTCGAGGATTAGGGTGGCCTGACGAGGCTGTGGTGTTTGCTCTTGCCACGCTTCCTGTTCTTGAGCTGAGAGGGGCTATTCCTGTTGGTTACTGGATGCAACTTAAGCCTGTGGCGCTTACTCTCTTATCTGTTCTCGGGTGAGTCTCTCGCTCTCTCTTTGCATTTTACGCTTATTTCTCATTCTAAGGACACTGCCTAATACTTCAAATGATTTTTAAATTTCATTGTTTGATTGAACTATGAAGATCAACTTGCCAGTAACCTATTTGATGAAATGCTTGTGTGATGTACTTGTTGAAATTTAACAGAAATTTTGTTCATATTGCTCTGGTGAAATATCTTGATCATTGAGTTTGTGGTTGAAACATGGGGGGATTAAAAGGCCTTTGAGGGTTTGTGGTTCTAACTATGAACTTCAACTTGCCGATAACCTGTTTGATGATTTGCCCGTGTGATATAGAATTGAAGCCTGTTGACATTTAATAGAAATTCTTTTCATAATGCCCTGGTAAAATATCTTGCCCCGTTTGTGGTTATCAAATGGAGCTTAACATGCCTTTTGGGGCTTGTGCTCATTTACCCCGTGCTCTTTCTAACTTGGCATTGTGTTATGTAAATCATTATCCATCTAGACAAAATGTAAGGGTCGCTTAAGGAATTTGTCTGTCTATTATATGACTAGACACACGTTTGTGTCTCAAATTAGTCCCATATATGTACGAAATCGGATAACACAATACTCAAGTAGTCAAGTAGAAGAAGGCAAATGGGCTACATCGCAGGGTTTAAATTGGTCTTTCTAGCCACAAACATATGTTTGTTAGTTGTTTGTTTTGAAGTACTAATATCATGTTTATATGGTTGTTCATAATGCTGTGAATTTTCATTGCACTGCAAAAGCACCCCTGTGTGTATTAAGGCAATCTGTTAGAGGTTTAACTAATATTGAGGTCATAATTTCAGGAACATGGTTCCTGTGCCTTTCATTATACTTTACTTGAAGAAATTTGCTTCTTTCCTTGCTGGAAAGAACAGGTCAGCATCTGGATTCATAAACATGTTGTTCGAGAACGCTAAACAAAAGGCTGGCCCTGTAGAAGAGTTTCAGTGGCTTGGTTTGATGCTCTTTGTGGCTGTTCCTTTCCCTGGCACTGGAGCGTGGACTGGAGCCATTGTTGCTTCTATTCTTGATATGCCATTCTGGGAGGCCGTTTCAGCAAATTTCTTCGGTGTTGTATTGGCTGCACTTCTGGTAAATTTGTTAGTTAATCTCGGTCTTAAGTATGCCATCGTTACTGGTGTTATCCTCTTCTTCGTTTCCACATTTATGTGGAGTATCCTTCGAAATGTGAAGAAATCTTTGAAATCTTAAAACTGATGCTTTGTTGATTGTTTAAACTAGCACATTCCTTACAAATTGAAGCAGAAAGACAGGTTTTTTTATTTGTTTCTATAGTTTTGCATGGTCTTAGTTTTTCTCAAGTGATATGCGGTATATAGACATAATTCCAAGCAGAGTATTACATGCTTTCAAATTGGGATCTGAGGCAAGAATATTGCGAGTTTGAGTGTTGGGAAGGGAATTGGGTGGTGAGATTATACTTTTCATGAAGCTATTCATAATTCACTTTTTCAGACAAGGTAAACACCTTGACCGGGTTTCGAAACCCAACCTCTTCAAAAATCTATCTTTAAAAAGAACACATTGACTGGAATTTTCTCACAGTTAAAGGCATGAATGTTGGTTGTAAAGTACATGCCTTGTCCGCCTCAAGCGTGCCTAGGGGGACACTTTTTTCCAGGGTTTAACTTATGTTTTGTTCATCTGTTTTAAAGAGTTTCAATGATAATTCAAGTTTAGATATTCCTAATTCATTTCCTATTATGGCTAGATTAATTTAAAGCTAGATTTTCCTAATGCAACATGTAAATTTATCATATATGTGCCTATCTAACAGTTCTCTTGGTTCTAGTTATGGTAATGTTATTGCATTTAACTTCACTTTCAAGCAAATATGTTTTGCAACTTTTTAGCGCATCGCCTTCCCATCCGCCTCTAACAACTGTGTGACTATCAAAGCATGTTAGCGTGCCACTGCTGTAATTTAATTTCATCCAATAGCGATTATTACCCTTATTTTTTTCCTCAAGTGTCAAGTCTTTTGTTGATTATTTTGATGAACTTGAATGTTTGATCTCCAAGATGAAGAAATTGTTCACGCTAGCTACATAGAAATGAAAAGATCTGAACTCCTAACTTCTGAGACACTATTTTCACTGATGTGTACGCTGCTCAATCGCGTGATAGTTTACATGGATGTTACACTAGCAAAATGGCAGCAAGAAACCCTCTGTTTCCCAAATTTTACGGGGATTTTGTAAGTTCCAAGTGGCCATATGGCCTTTGAGCCAAATTTATTTGTTATGGTTATCTTTCATAATCTTTGAGTAGAAGAGGACCATTTGTGCATGCATCTGTTTGCAGTGATCTTCAAATGAAGCATATATTAGGCATTTCAACTTATTATGGTAGATTTTATATTGCAACATCTGAATTTTGTAGTGCTTTTTGGAAGTAGATTAACAATGAAATTGTTTGATTCTTTGGGGCAAGTAACAGGAATGCAAATGTTTGAATTGCCCTTATGTGCTTCCTTACTGTTAGTATGTAGCACAAATTGTTTCCTTTTGGTTTTTATGTTTTATCTAGCAAATAAATTATGTATAAAGAAAGTGCTAATGTGAAGTTACATTAGAAAATTCCTGTCATCAAGATACAAATTTGGGGTGGATTGAATTGTGTTATTAGGATTGCCCCTGCTTGATAAACCATGGCAGTCAGTTGTACTTGTTTATCTGCTAGGAGATGAAGCATGCCATTTTCTTTCTTTTATTTGGTAATCATACCTGACCAGGAATAAACTAAATCCAAGTTATGCAATTGTTAAGAGTGACTTTGTTATTGCTTTCTCCGAGTATTTGAGAGATGTTCCAACTTCCAAAAATCTCTTTTCACGCAAACTTTCCCTGTAACTATAGCCCAAAAAACGAATTGGAGTTGTTAGTTTCTTTAGATGTTAAAAAGATTAATGTGTTACTGTAACTCTGCATGTATGGGATATGTGACTGAAAAGATAACTCCAATTTTGTGGAATGGAAAACTTTTCGATTCTCTAAAATCATATATTTCAGCTTTAATTTAACAGGATTGTTTATAAGACAAGTTGTTTGAATAAAATTCCAAAACTTCATAAAATGTTATGTTAAAGTAATAGAGTAATCACATGTATTTACAACTAGATTTTGTTGTTACAATGTAAATCGGTGTTTATATTGATAGCATCTGGGTATTTGGTTGAAACTGAATACATGGGAGAATCGATTCCAAACTCGTACCAAGTAATTAACTAGGTTTGGTGGAGATATATGTCTTCAATATGTATGTATGTATGTATATATGTATGCATGCATGTATATATGTATATGTATATATGTGTGTATATATGTATATGTATGTGTGTGCGTATATCGTGGTTTCGATATATAATATGACTATGGCTCAATGGCTCAATAATAAATAAAAGTTGGAATACAAACTAAAAGGTCTGTAAAAAGATAAAAGTTGATTTTATTTCTCAGAAGTATACAACATATGGATGATTATCTTGTACTAATTGGAAATGCCATAGGGATGAATATGCTTGAATGAATTTCTTTCTAGAAAAATTACGCAATTGAAAGAAAAATCCCCACTGTTTTGACTTGACTGTTGAAGGAAAAATTAAGTGTAAGAATCACTATTAGATGAAGTAAATTTACATCAATAGCGCATTTACATGCTTTGATAGTCACATAGTTTTTAATGGCGCAAAAAGGCCAGGCGAGGCGCACGCATGAGGTATGCAAGGTATAAAAAAATTACAAAAAATATGTACTTGAAAAGTGAAGTTACATGCAATGACAATATTAAAAAAGAACCAAGAAAATTATTAGATTTGCATAAAAATAGGTTAAGAATTAGTCACATTGAATTGAATGAACTGAATAAACAAAATAACAAACCAAAAAATGGTTGGGGCGATGGATGGTCATGGTTGAAAGTAACAGTGTCTAACCTAACCGCATCATGTCAAATATGTAGCTGAAGTGGTCACTCAAATTGAAAGACACTTTAAAAACGAAACACCATCCAAATGGACAAAAATACGACACATATTGCATATTCCTCTCTATTTCCTTTTCCAGCCTCTCTTTGTCATTTTTTTAAAACAACACTTCCCTTCTAACGTAGTTTGTCCTTTATTAGCTCCAACTACTTCCTCCTTTATTCTCAACTTATTTCCTCTTTTCGGTGTAATTAATTAATAACAAATATCATTCTCATAAATATTAATGATATGCATTCGTCCGCGACGAAATTTCAATTTTGTTTATATAATTTTATTTAGTTTTACATATTTACATGAATAAAAGGTATCGAGTAAACTATTTCCTTACTATGATTAACACAAGACATATGGCAAACATCAAATAAAACTTTTCTTATTTATGATTAAATAAATAAAACTGAAATTTAAATAAAAGTTGAGGTAGCAATTTGGTTTTCTATTTTAATCATCAAATATGTGGGGACGTTTGGGAACTCCTTGAACTATTATTTTAAGTTATTACAATATCAATCAGTTATTATAAATGTTGGTTATAATAGTTTTAGACAAATTGGAGTTAAAATGATAAAGAATAGCCAGTTTTTCACGACAACTAGTAACTCTAGTAATAGGTAACCATTACACCAAAGGAACCTTGAATGTTTAGTGATTAAAAAAATTATATGCGTATAAATAATTTGTTTTTTCAGTTTATAAAAACAAGATAATATATAGTGCGATATTGTACTATAAAAATATAATGCAAACGTTCTCAATGAAATAGTAAAAAAACATATTATAGAATTATATTTTTAAAATTCTCCCCATTGCCCCAATCAAGAGCAGATACCAATTATAGGCTAACCCATCAAATATCATGGAGGCCGGGATGCAACTAACATAAAGGCTTATGTCACACCATCACCTCTCAGATTATATAAAAGCTCAATCAAACAATTTTGATATAGCACACATTCTCCAAGTCTTAAACATTACCCTTTACACAAGAAGTTGCCATTACCCTTTAGTAAA
>CATIWQ010788498.1:0-15427 GCA_949673415.1 Euphorbia schlechtendalii
CATCATTTTTCTATGTGATAAGAGGTATTGACAACACCTACATTTATTTGTGAACAAGTTTTTGGCGCAGTTATTAGCCAATAGTTCATGAGATTTTGGAACCATTATTGATTAAACTTATCAGTAGAAAAGTGGTGAACAGAATGTCAAGTACAATAAACTTGACTTCAGAAGCCACACTGTTTACCATCACCTTCGCAGTAAATGTACCCACTACTCATCGTCTAGAGTCATCATAAGCTCAGATCACTGTATAAGACTTTTCCAACATGCTCTCATTCATCTTAAAATGTAGAAGGACTTTCAAAGGGCAAGGATTCAAGGTGGAGCCATCATCAACCACAATAGATGGGATACACCTGTCTAGGATGTTCACTCTAATAAAGAGTGCTCGGTTGTGGTTCCTGTTCTCAGGAGGAAGATCTGAGTTGTCAAAGGAAATGGTGGGGAATTTCTTTACTAGGATGCCCTCTCCAATTGCTGTGCACATCTCTATGATGGACGTGGTTGGAGTCGCATCCATCTCCATCAGCTTTTGGACTACCTTCGATGGGTTGTAAAAAATCATAGCAATTGCCAGATACTATATTTGGTCTACGTCCCCTTTAACCAGTGCACCAAAGGGCTGATATCTAGATCATCCTCCTCTATAATCGGGGGGAAGTGGTGGTTTGACGGAGTCTCTAGAGATTTCCTCAATGGGCTGAGTTTAGCAGCTGGATGAGATTCTCAGATTTGAACACTTTCCCATTACGAGTGATTCACAGGATTCCATTTTTTATGACTGAGGCATCCGCGGGTGCCTACCACAGATATTGAGCCTCATTCCGAACCCGTTTAGGCTTTCAAAGCTAGTATTCATCTAGGTTATTGGCTTGGGTCCGTACACAATGGTTTCTCCTTCCATTAGACCAGTCATGTTCTATATATTCTTTCTCCTCGACTAGAGCACGTAAGCATCCATATCTATCGAACCTAAATCCTGGTCATTGGCTACCTTTGTCAAGCTTTCCACTTCACAAGGGGAATTGAATAAGTTGAAGGGCTCTAGAACTTTATCCATGTTTGCGATGCCAGATTCCACATTGCTTATTACAGGATTAGATTGCAAGATCATTTTGAAAATGTGGCCAATGGGTATCCCTATTCCCACCATGAGGACTTTGTATTCATCCTCATGGATTATCTGATCTAGTTTGTGGCCCCTACACAATAACTCCTCGAATGTTATGAAGCGATGGGCGGTAAGATGATTATGGAAATCTGGACGAGCCCCTTCGATCATTAACCTCACCAAGATTACCTCCGAGGGTTTCCTCTAAATCACCACTTGTATTTCCATCCAACGGGGACTGTGTTCCCAAAAGGGTTCATACTCCCCTTGTTGGTAGGCTGCAAGCTCCCTTAGTTACATAGGTCACTTTTGTTCTTACATGAAGTCCCTCTTGAAAGCCCTGTATATGCTCCTCCAGTCTTTCTTGACTCCCTTTGGCTGGTTCTTATACCAGTCACTTAAGAGGCTTTTTAGTGAATAGAGGAAGAAGGTGCCCAACTTTTCATCAAAGAGTCCTTGGGCCTTCATGAGAGTCTCGAACTTCATCAAGTGGAAGGACGGTGTGTCACTATCTTCTAAAACTAGCGTCCCACATAGATTCACCTGAGAGCAAGAATATGGGACCAATCCTGGAAGCCCTAGAGCCCTTGACCCTTCTTCTAGCCGAGCCATAGCTTGATCGAAGTTACTACTGGAACTGATCATCATTATGAATTCCCCTAAGGTCTCACTTTCGCACTTGAGGACCATTCCACCCTCCTTATTATAAACCGGCCTTTCTTTGACCTCGAGCACCATTTCTTTTCCATCAAGAGTTTCTTCGGAAATCCCTTGGATGACTTCTCCTTTGATTGTATTTCTGGTGTTGGTCCTTACACAACTTGTAAATAACCGCAGAGGGGGGGGGGTGAATGCGAATCTTGGTTACCTTTTAAGATTTATAAAAATAGTTTAACTAAGTTAAGTTTTTATATGCGTGCTAAGTTGATATAAAAACTTATAAAGTGCTCAGCTTCATCAGCACAATTTATCTACAATCTCTCGCTGAGTACTTTACTCAGCTAGGATTGGTTTTTGAAGCAAAACACATAATAGAGATAGAATGATGAATGAGCTGGACACAGTAAAAGCTAAAGCAAAAGTTCAAAACTTCAACACCTGAATTTTTCCTGGTTCATCCCTGAGCCTAACTCCAGCCCTCGTATATCTTCTCCGAGCTTTAATCCACTAGTGTCCGTTCCTTACTTAGGCAGAGCAGCCTTTACAACGAGTAGACATAGTTTTTACAAAAAGTACCTTTCTTTCTAACTACCTCTCAACTTAGTTTGGGTACCCTTCCCAAACTAACACTCTGATTTTAATATGAAAATGTGAATTGAATTCAACTTAGAAAATATTGAATCATTATAATGTTAAATCTAAGTATTTGATTCTCTCTATTACAAACAGATTTGAAATGATTATTTGCTGATTACTTGAATTTGGAATTTCTTGAAGCTGGGAGTAACTGCATAGAGTTTCAGCTTTTAAAGAAATTCGAGGTGATTTACTAAGTTTGAACATCTGCTTCAGTCTTTTATTTATACTTGAAGCTTTGTGAAGTAGCCGTTGCAAACTTTTTGTTCTTGCAGTTCTTCAATTTCTCTTCTCTTCATATCTTTCGAATCTTCCCATTGGAGACAGATTCTAGGACGTTTAGAGATAGAAATTTGAACATGATGCGTGATAAAATTCCATTGACAAAATCTTGTTTATCTTCAAGCAATTCAGTTTAAGAGAGGAACGTGAGATTGCAACGTAGAATCTTCATATTGGTTGACATTGCTGACGATGATAGAGTCGCGCGGAGATATTGAGAAATGGCGCATGATAGAGAATTTCTTCTACCTTGGACTTTTGTGAGGAATCTACGACATTCCCCACTGACACCTTTTATTTTGTGAGGACCACTGGAAATCTTCTTTAATTTCAACACTTTTTAACCTAAAAAGAAACTAAAGAATATTCTTTCTCTCATTGAAAATGTTAGTAGCACATGTGTCATTTAATTTTCTAAGTGTAAATGAAATCAGCTTTTAATTAATAAAAGCTAACTCAACACAACTAAATAGATATACTTCTAAACTACGTAGTACTCAGCATAAACTTAGCTTTTCCTACTCTAAGCTGTAACTTAATAACTACTCAGCAAATTGAGTTGTTTTCCTTAAACAAACTCAAGTCAGCTTCATTAATTAAGAGTATACTTAGTACTCAATTAATTTAACTATCCTAGTCAGTTTGCTATTTCCAAAACTTTTAAGTACTGTGAAGTACTATTAACTTGGGTTCTACAATCACCCCCATTTTGGATAGATAGCAAACTATAGTAGAAGAAGTTAATTGAATAAGTAGTTTAAAGATATTAAGTATACATGGAAAGTGATGTAAGACTCCCTTGTGCTGAGTGACTTTCCTTAGTCAACTTGAACTCCCCCATATTGAGTGAGTCTTCTTCAAGTAGCTCAGCTCTCCCATACTTAGAGGATTTTTCTTCATTTTTGGGACTTTGTCTTACTTCACCTTTTCTTCAAGGTTGGCCACTTGTATGAGTTCTTGCATCATATAATCAACTTCGTAGCAGAAACATACATACAACATAATAAAGTTAAGAAGATCTTAACTTGAGGTATGAACTTGTAATTTTTATTAATTCAAAAAATAACTTAGTCAGTACATTACTTATGTTCTGAACTAAGATTACAAAGCTACATCCTATTAAATGTTCTAACTACAAAGAAAATGGCTTTTTCTATTTTCTATGTGCTATGGAGGAAGAGCCAATAGTCTTGTCTTGATTAGCCTTTGGATGTTGCTGTTGAGGAGGTTTATGATGAAAAGGTTTCCTAGAAAGAGTTCCCTTGTTAAGATTCACCGTTTGGAAAGCATCTTCAACTACCTTCTCCCCCTTTTCTATAGAGGTTAAAGTCATCGAGGGTAGCTTAAAAGTTCTCTTGTTGGCCGATGATTTGAGGGGAAATCTCTTGCTCCAGTTGCTCTTTTCCCTTAGTGGTAAGGAAGTCTTGATTATTAAGCTCGCTGAGAAGAAGAAGATAACATTTGGAGAGGTTCACAATTTGGTCAAACCCTTGACACGCAAACTGTTAAAAGCATTGGAGTAAGGCTCTGAAGTCTGTTACAGTCAGTGCGATCTTCAGTTGCACTTCAATGTCAAGAACCTTATCCATCTTTGCTGAGATATCCGTCAGCAGGTGCCTTATCCATCTTTGCTGAGATATCCATTAGTAGCTTCACCATCTGGTCTTACTTATTATCATGGTTTAGCAAGAACTTAGACTAGGCCTCTAACAGCTTGGTAATGCTGTGGCCAACATCCTTTGTTTGTTCTGCCTCCTTGAGGACATTCTCAATTTTACAATCTGTAAGCCTCTTTATTTTAGCCTGCTACTCTTCAAGTTTGTGGACCTGTGTCACTTGAGTTGCCATCTTGGTACTCAAGAGACTCAGTTGCTCAGTAGCAGCATCCACACTACCCTTAATCTTTCCTGCAACAACATTAGCCATTGTAGTAGATGTGGGGACAGCAGAGATTGCTACCCCAAGCTGGGCTGCACAATCAGTCAAATTAGTTAAGATTGGAGCCATCTTATCCACCAAGCTCTTGGCACTCTCTTTTGCCAAGCAATTTTGAATAACTAACAAGCTACGTTGGATCCTATCAACCTCCTTGCAGTAGAGAGATTCACTGGACACACTTGTGTGATGTTCGAATTCAAGCAACTTTGCCTTGAAGCTGTGAAGACAATACATTCAGAAAAAGGAAATCTTCTAAGGTGACTGCAAAAACCATAGCCATAGCAACATCAAGACAAGTTTAGAACTTCATCGTCAAAGCAATAGCAACAACTTAAGAAATAGAAAACCCAATGTACCTAAGTAGTTTAGCAAACTTGTAAGAGGACTTCATGTAACCGTAGTTCAGGACTAGTTTATGTAATGACTAAGTTATTTTTTTATTAATAATATTACAAGTTTCTACCTCAAGTTAAGATCTTCTTAACATTAAATCATAATATTATATGTTATTTTCTGCTGTGTATTGTAAATGTAACGTAGAAGCTCATACAAGAGACCATCCTTGAAGAAAAGTTGAAGTAAGACAAAATCCCAAATTGAAGAAAAATTCTCTAAGTATGGGGAGCTGAGCTGCTTGAGGAAGACTCGCTTAGTATGGAGGAGTTCAAGCTGACTAAGGGAGGTCACTCAGCAAAGGGAGTCTTATATCAGTTTCCAGGTAAATCTGATATTCTTAAACTACCTTATTCAATTAACTTCTTTAACTACCTAGTTTATTATTTGTCCAAAATGGGGGAGATTGTAGAACCCAAGTTAACAGTACTTAAATGTTTTGGAAATAGAAAACTGAAGAGGCTAGTGAATTTAATTGAGTACTAAGTAGACTCTCAATTAATGAAGTTGACTTGAGTTTTGTTTAAGGAAAAAAAACTCAGTTTTGTTGAGTCATTAATTAAGTTATGACTTACAGTAGGAAAAGCTAAGCTGTGCTGAGTAGTACATACTTAAAGTAAATATCTACTCATCACGTACTGAGTCCAGCTTTTATTAATTAAAAGTAGTTTCTTTTGACACTTGAGAATTGAATGACACAGATGCATTTAACATCTTCTATGAGAGATGGAATATTCTTTAGATGCTTTCAGGTTAAAAAGTGCTGAAATAAAAGATGATTTCAAGTCGTCATCACATTACAAAAAGGTGTCAGTATGCAATGTCGGAAATCCTTCACTAAAGTCCAAGGCAAAAGGAATTCTCTATCATGCACCATTTCTCAATGTCTCTTCATGAATTTGCCAATGTCAGCAATGTCAATCAATCTAAAGATTCCACGTTGCATTCTCACATGCCCTCTTGAACTGAATTTCTTAAAGAAAAATGAGATTTTATCAATGGAATTATATCGCGCCTCAACGTTCAACTTTCTATCTCTAAACGTCCTAGAATCTTTATCCAATGAGAAGATTCAAAAGATATGAAGAGAAGAGAAATTGAAGATCAGCAGGCTTGAAAAGTTTGCAACGGCTACTCACAAAGCTTCAAGTATAAATAGAAGTCAGAAGCAAAAATTCAAACTTGGTGAATCACCTTGAATTTCTTAAGAGCTAAATCGTTGCAAAAATTCTTCTAGCTTCCAAGAAATTCCATTTTAAGCAATCAGCAAATAATTCATTTTCACATCTATTTGTAATAGAGAGAATCACTCAGTAGATTAACATTGTAAGTATTCAACAGTTTATAAGTTGAATCCAGTTTGTAATTCCTATTCATCTTTGAGTGACAGATTGGGAAGGTTACCCAAACTGTGTTGAGTGGTAGTTAGAAAGCAAGGTCTTTTCTGTAAAATAGTTATACCCGCTATAAATGCTGCTCCGCCTAAGTAAAGAAAGATCAACTAGTGGATTTAAGCTCGGAGAGGGTATCCGGGAACTGGAGGTAGGCTCAGAGTCGAACTAGGATAAAACTAGGTGTTGATGTTCTTACTTTCACTATTAAGTCTTTATCATCTAGCATTCTTTCTATAATAAATCATTTTTGCTTGTAAAACCAATTCGTGATGAGTATGAACTAAGTAAGGAATTGAATATAAACTGTCCAGCACAGCTGAGCAGTTTATAAGTTTTAAAGCACTCAACATCGCATAACTCAGCATGTCTTTAAAACTTAACTTGGTTCATTTTTTTATAAACATTAAAAGTAACCAAGAATTGCATTCACCCCCCTCTACTGTCGTTTATAAGCCGTCTAAGGACCAACAATTGTAAATCTTGAAATTCCTTCTTCCTCGGTAAATTCTACTCCTAAAGAAACTTCTCTTATAAAATCCCCAATTCACATCTTCTCCAACGAATTCTTCCCAAGAAAACACCAACCCTTCTTCACCACCTCTACTAACTCAAACTACTATCATAAATTCTCCTAAAAAATATAAACCTACTCCTACTTCTTCAAATCCATCTGTACAAACCCTTCTTTTGAATTAAACCTTTCTTTACAACCATTAACTACCCCTCTAATATTTATGATTAGAGAAGTTTTTGAAGATGAGAATTACACTCAGTAAGGAAAAGCAAGTGAAAAAGTTGCCAAGGCAACTTTTGTAGTCGAGGAAATAACTCCTTCTAGCAGCAATCCAATCCAAGAGGACTTGGTTGATTTAACCATTTTAGCTCAAATTAGAGAGCTGGCAAGGAAGAAATTCCTAGCACTCAAAACTGATGCTGAATTGGATGGTGCAATAAGCTAAGTGCTATCGTCATAAGAATTGATCGACTTGTTCATAAAGAAGAAGGCTGAAATCCAAAAATTTGATTAACCCTTAAGCATCCCAACTGAATATATTATTTTGAAGAATTTGAGAAGATACATGGGAGCCTATTTTCCATCAAAAATAATCTAGCAAAGGAAAGCGCTAAAAGCCTTATGGACAAGATGGCCTTGATTCTAACCAGACTGACTAACTATGTAGCTCAGCTTTATACGGCTGTATATTCTATCCCAACCTCAACTATCATCACAAATGTAGTGGCAGGAAAGGTAAAGGGTAGCATAGATGCTACCTCAAAATAGTTGAGTAGTCTAAATGCCACACTGGCAACTTAAACTACACTATTTCATAAGTTTGGTGAAGAAGAAGACAAAATAAATACTAGCACAGGTAATAAGATTAGTGATTATCGAAGTAGCAGGATATAAACAAAGATCTCAGGCACAACATGTACGATATGATGGAGAAGATGTCAAATTTGATGATAGCTTATGACAAAAAAAGTTGATGGCATTGTGAAAATGATAGATGCGGCTATCAAGAAGATGGAAAAGCCTATGCTAAACATGGATGCTCTCAGTGATAGATTGAACTTAGCTTGTGATCTTATTAAGAAAAACACTGAAGATTTTGTGAAGAAAGCTCAAAAGGCTTTGCTCAATGCCATGAGTAAACTTTTTCCCGAGCCAACTGAGTCAGTTGACCCTAGTAATGGTCTCACTGTGCATAAAAGGCTTAATTCCCTTAAGAATTGCATCAATGAACTTCAACATAATGTAGAGTAGTTGGTGACTACTAGAGAACATGATGCAAAGGACATAGATTACACAACTAAGACTGTATATCTAATGTGTCCAAGGATCATTGAGATGGAAGAAAAACTAAAGATAGTTTTATTTACATCCATTTTGAGAGGTCTTTTACAACTGTTTCAATAATTTGCTTGCTAGGGCTTCGATTAGATCACTCATTTAACTAGATGTCATCACTTGTTGTTACAAGATCTAAATGATCAAAAAGTTCTTTCAGCTAAAGGAAAAGAGTAGGTAGAGTAAGAGATATCACCAAACATCATTGGGAAGCAAGTGAATTTTCAGACTGCAATTGACTCCTTCAATACCTGTCTCTAACAAATTGTGATGGAATAGATATTAAAGGGGGAGAAAGTAGTTGAAGATTCTCATAAGGTAGGCCAACATCATAGTGAAAATATTTCACCAAGGCCTCAACATCCTCAACAGCAACAGCATCAACAACAACACCAACAACACCTAAGAGGTGGAGGTTCATCATCTTTTCAGAATTAACCTTTTCAATGAACCTGTAGATAGACATAGATTAGAAATCTTGTAATAGTTCTTAGCTTGTAAAAATTTTGTATAGGACAATTCTTGTGTATTAACTAAATTTATTATCAATGAAAATTACAAGTTTTATTATAAAAAGTTAAGAGCTTCTTAACTTGCTATATATTGTGTTATTTCTACTTATAAAATGTTACAGGAACTAACCAAGACCAACTTCAAAGGATAAGCTAAGTAAGACAAAGTCCCAAGTTAAAGAAAAGTTCTAAAAGTATGGGGGAGCTGATTCAGGCTGATGGAAATCCACTCAGTATGGGGGAGACTATATTGACCAAGAAGTTCATTTATCTTGGGTGAGTCTTGTTAGACATAATGTATACCCTAGAGGCAATCAGGGCAATATATCTTTATTAGTTATAATGTACAAACAATTTTCATATCATTATGATCAATAATAAAGGCATTTTTATTGTTTATCAATGTTTATTTAAATTGTGTATGTCACTGGTATCATATACATATATGTGTGTGTGTGTGTGTGTGTGTGTGTGTGTGCTTGCAATTATGTATAAGCTCATTGATAAGACAAAGTCCATGACTACTTCATAGCATGAAAGTGCGAGGGTATAGTTGGAGCTATGTGGTGCTAGAATTTCACACATTTGTTGCTATGAATAGTCTAAATATCCCTAGTCATAGTTTCATTAAGACTGAACATCAATGAAGCAGACATACTAGCATGTGCAGGCTTACTCCTTGGATTAGATCCAAGCAACCAATCTCACGAGTAGAAGGTGGTACCTTAAGTTAACACATGAATGTATTTAGGTGGGGCCTACGTGGTAACCTCATAAGCACCGGAGAATTGCTCGTGGGCTGCTAATATGTGCTAGTTAGGCTAGCACATACAGGTGGGCTATAGGCCTACAAGTGCTTGGTAGCACTTGCATAGGCCTACATTGCAAGCCCACCGGCATAGCCCGCAAGCCCATCTTACAAGATCCTTGAGCAGCAATACACATCTCGCCCAAGCGAGCTGTGCGGGTGGGTCAAACCTCAGAGCCTAGGGCTCCACACGTGTGACTCGCGTGTGGGATGGGGGATTTTCCCCATCCCAAAATGCTAAAAGTGGGAACATTCAGCTCCCCTTCTCCCTATAAATAGGGTTCCTCCTCCTCCTTATTCCTTACTTCAACTCAACCTTCCTTCTAAGTTTCAAAATCTTTCTTTGCAAGCTTTTTATGAGATCCTCCATGAGTTTCTTCTCTTTCACAAGAACTCTTTTGAAGTCTTAGTCACATTTTTTAAGGAGCCTTCTAAGTTATATTTTTGGGTTGGTCTTCGAGTGGTCTAGCAATTGGTGTCTACCAATAAGTTCTTCCTCAAGGGGGGGTTTTGGTCGGTCGAGATCCATGTGGATCAATCATAGAAGCTATCCTATTTTGGAGGCTAGTGCTAACAGAGTGCTGTCCATTTATTCTAGGGGAGCACCGCAACAAAGGAAAGGCACGCATCAACTAGTAATGCTTTTAACATAGATGCTAGATTTCTTTTATTAAGTTTTATAAACCTATGAGCATCTATGGAATGTGTTTACTTAGATTATATCAATCATGGAATGCTTAGAAGTTCCTCTAGGGTTAATTTTAAGTTTTGAAATTCCACCTTATAATTTAATTACTATCTTAATTAACAAGCAATGGTATCGGATCATGCCTTATGTTGTGCATGATTGATGATAATACATTGAAATGATAGTTTCTATGAATTGATTAAATTATACTATGCATGACTTAGGTTTCAATTCTTGTTATAGAAAATGATGTGATAACAAGATTAAGGTTTTGCTCAAACTTAGTCTAGGTGATTATCATATAAATTAACAATGTTATACCACATGTGTAAATGCTTTAAATTGAGGTTCATCTAGTACTTCACTAAATTAAAAGAACTAAATCTCTAAATAATAATTGTCTATGGTACAATGAATTGAAGTACCCGTGGTTATTTTGGCAAGGATTGGCCTTGGCTGCTCATTCACTTTAAGGGGGCCTCTCCTACCTAGAAATCTCCATCGGTTTTAAGTGTACCCAAGGAAATTTTATGACTTAGTTGATTTCTAGTATGGGAATTGGATTCCGCATATGATTTTACAACTGTGGTTTAAGTTGTTAAATTAAAACTTGTAGATTTAGGTGCAAGAACTTAAACATGGACCTTGTTTGTTTTGCATGCTTTATGGAGTCTTGACATAATGGAATGATTATGATGTACCAATCGTGAGCATATTCCCTTAGAATAATTATTCCAAATAGCTCGAAATTATTATTATCATAATCATTTCCATCATATAAGACCTAGACTAAGGCGAGACCAGTTGCACCAATAAAATTCCTACAATAATATTAAGGCGGTAAATTGTCTTCCCGTCATAATTCGTGATACGAACTATATTAACGGATGTGAGGACATGTACAACATGCTTTCCTTTAACATGTGTTTGGTCATGAGACTAGATGGGGTTAATGCCTTACCCAAAATGGGTAAGTTGTCCATGTCAATGGAGCTAATGCCAGATTGGAGAAATATTTGAGGAGTCATACTATGAGGTACACATATCTCAAGAAAGATAACTCAAATGGATTAGCAATTGCATGGATGCAAATGGATGGGTTCAAACCATAGTTGTTTGTTATGGCTTGCCCTGCTATAGCGCGGGTCATAATGAATGGGCTATGGATGCTACTTACTAAGGAAAATTGGTTGGATTGAATTTCCCAAATTCAATAGAAGGGGCTATTTGAATGTTGATAAAAATAGTAGGAAATATGTGTTTAATTAAAGATATAATATTAAATGCATGTACATATACTAATGTCTAAACAATTTGTATCTTCTATCTAGGTTAAATATGAACATTAACATTGATAAGCATCCTTTTGGCAACAAAGTTTATAAAGGAGATAATTTTCATGAGTGATTCGAGAATGTAACGAGGTTCTTGAAAAGCCCTGGTCTGGATTATGAGATAAATAATCCATATCCGAACTCCCTAGAGAAGATCCTTTCATTTATCAAATAGATGAGTACGTGAAGCACAAAAAAGACTATGATTTCGTAAAGAATTTCATGGTCAATGCAATGATTCCAAGGTATAAGGATCTATGCAAAGACTTGGACTTAGAGTCTATACTTGTGTAGCTTATAATGATGGATGAACCTAAAAGATTCAAGTTATCTACAAGTCTAGGAGCTGACACCTCAGGAGTTGTGTTTTCCATGACTATTTATAATAACTCTGAACAATTAAGGAAAATGGGAGTTACTTATGATCAGGAGGCCTTAAAACAAATTGTATTGAAAGGTCTACAAAAAAGGTATAACGGATTCAAAACAAATTTCTATGGCACCGGGGATTACTATAATTTTTCCAAGATGGTAAACCTGTTGGAACATTATGATATTCAGTTTAGAAATAAACTTGAAAATCAATTTGTTGCTAAGGATCGAAGATTTGAAAGTCGAGGTCTTTCAAGGTCAAGAGAAGACTCATAAAAAATGTTGAAATGAAATGCGAGTTAAAAGCTCAGATTTCTAAGCAAGTGAAGAAGAAGCCAAGTGAGGCATCTATCTACTTCAGGTATGTTCATGATAGAGAGTTTCTCTACAGTTCCTTATGAGTCTAAAATGGTATGGATACTAGTTGTGGTACTCATATTTGTACTTTCATGCAAGTGTTGCGGAATAGTAAGAGGCTTGCAAAGAGGGAAATGGACCTAAGAGTTGGAAATGGAGCACGGGTTACTACAACAGCTGTAGGGATATATCACCTTCGTTTACCTAGTGGCCTTGTTTTACTTTTGAATAATTGCTATTATATTTTTATTGTCACTAAGAATATTATCTGTTGGGCGTTTAGCAATAAATGGATTTGAGATTTTATTTTCTAAAAATAATTATCAAATTCAATGCGATAATGTTCTTTATGCTTTTAGAATGTGTTGATGGCATTTATGTTCTAGATACTAAGAAACCTTTCAAAGGAAAGGGTCAGCATGCCACAAGTACTTTGGAAATAATACATTCCAATGTATGTGGTCCATTGAGTTTTAAGACACATGAAGGTTTCGTCTACTTTATAAACTTTATCGATGGGTAGTCGCAATATGGTTATTTGTACCTAATGAGGCATAAGTTTGAATGCTTTGAGAAATTCAAAGAGTTCAAAACCGTAGTAGAGAAACAACTTGGGAAAACTATCAAGACCCTTTGATCTGATCAAGGTGGGGAATACTTAAGCCAAGAATTTTAGGATTATCTAAGGGACAATGGAGTATCAGAAAGGAGAAATCAAACCCTACTTGATATGGTTTGATCCATGATGAGCCAAGAAGAACTCAACAGATCTTTTTGGGGTTATGCACTTGAGAGTGTAATTTATATTCTAAACAGAGTGCCCTCTAAATCAGTTAATCAAACACCATATGAAATGTGGTATGGTAAGAAACTAGCTCTTTCTCTCTCGAGAGTTTGGGGATGTCTTGCTTATGTAAAGAGGATAAGTTCAAATAAGTTGGGTGCTAAGTCTAACAGGTGTCTGTTTGTAGGTTACCCTAAGGAGACTATGGGTTATACCTTTTATGATCCCAAGGAACTAAAGGTATTATTTCTAGGAATGCTCAGTTCCTTGAGAAGGAGCATATACTTACCAAAGCTAGTGGGAGCAATCTTGAGCTAGGCGTTCAAGAGGATCAAACAGACAATCAACTGATTGTTCCTACACATGTTACATAAGAAATTGTAAGCATGGAACAACCTATTATAACACCAACATTACGTAGGTCAGATTACGCTCTAATTGTTCCTGAGTGATATGTTTATTTCATCACTGATGATAAGCATATCTTCCTTGTGGAAGATGATGAGCCCAAGACTTATAAAGAGGCAATGGAAGGCTCAGATTGTGATGAATGGTTTATAGCCATGAAATTAGAGATGGACTCCATGTACGAAAGTCAAGATTGGAACTTAGTTGATGGTCCAAGTGGGAATAAGCCCAAGTGGGTTTTCAAGAAGAAAACATACATGGACGATAATGTGATTACCTATAAATCAAGGCTAGTTGCAAAAGATTATAATCAAAAGGAAGGAATTGACTATGATGAAACCTTTTCACCAGTGGCCATGTTAAAGTCTATCAGAATACTTCTTGCCATCGTTGCTCATAATGATTATGATTTCTGGTAGATTGATGTGAAAACACCATTCCTTAACGAGAACCTTAATTGAGATGTATATATGATATAACCCAAAGGTTTTACATCCCAAGATGGCTCGATGGTATGCAAGTTACAAAGGTCCATTTATGTAATTAAGCATGGATTAAGGAGTTGGAATATTAGGTTTGGCGAGATAATTTGAGAAATTGGTTTTGTGTCAAATGCTAATAAACCCTATGTATATAAGAAGGCTAGCGGGAGTGCAATCGTTTCCTTTTATTATGTGTCAATGACATATTACTGATTGGAAATGATGTTCCTTTTCTTCAAATAGTAAAGTCATGGTTGTCAAAGAAATTCTCCATGAAATGCCTTGGAGAAGGAGCTTTTATACTCGGTATAAAGATCTACCATGATAGATCTAGAAGGCTGCTAGGTCTTTCACAAAGTACATACATAGACAAGGTTTTGGCTAGATTTAACCTTGAGCGGTAAAGAAAGGGTTATCTCCCAATGTCTCACGGGATTAACCTTTCTAAATTTGAGTGTCTGAGAATATAAGAGGAGAGATTACACATGAATGTAATACCCTATGCTTCAGCAATAGATTCCATCATGTATGCTATGGTATGCACTCAACCTAACATCTCACATGCATTGAGTGTCACAAGCAGTTTTCAATCTGATCCAGGTGAGAAGCACTAGATGGTCTTTCAAACTACCCTCAAGTACTTAAGAAGGATATGTTTTTGGTTTATGGAGAAAGTGATCTGTCTATGAAGGGACACACTGACGTGAGTTTTCAGTATGACATGGACAATTACAAGTCCTAGTCAGGATATGTGTTTATGTTAAATGGAGGGGAAGTTATTTAGAAAAGTTTCAAATAGGATATGACTACCCATTCAACCATTGAATTTGAGTATATAGCTGCTTCAGAGGAAACTAAGCAAGCTTTCTAGCTTAAGGGATTTATTGGTGATCTCAGTGTGGTGTCTAACAATTGTAAATCCAATAGTGATTTATTGCGATAACAATGGGGCTATTACTCAGGAAAAGGAAACACGATCTTGTCAATGAAACGGACTCGTACTCAAAAAATACTATCTCATTCAAGAGATAGTAGTTAGAAAATATATAAGCTTAGAATACATCCCTATAGATCATAATCCAGCGAATGGGCTAACAAAGCCATTGACATAGGTTAAGCATGACCAATATGTTAACGAGTATGGTATGAAGCACATGGGTAATTGGCTCTAGTGTAAGTGGGAGACTGTTAGACATAATGTATGTTATAGAGGCAATTAGGATGATATATCTTTATTAGTTATAATGTACAAACAGTTTTCAGATTATTGTTATCAATAATAAAGGCATCTTTTTTTTTATCAATGTTTATTTAATTTATGTATCTCGCTGGTATTATATATATATATATATATATATATATATATATATATATATATATATATATATATATATATATATATATATATATATATAT
>CATIWQ010788543.1:0-16553 GCA_949673415.1 Euphorbia schlechtendalii
TCGTGAACCTTTGATTGGCATACTTCTGTTTCTGAAGTGAACAGGTCGCGATCGTGAGGTATTGTCACGACCATGAATTGAGTTTTCTTCACAAATCTCCTTGTAACTTCACCGATCATTGACAACTTCGATTCTAAGCCACATCTTTAAGTTCCACGCATCTTTTTGCACCTTTTTCACTCTTTTTTACAGAATTCCACTTTAGTTCATTTTATTCCAAGATATACCTAGTATCTGCATTTGCATAAAAAACAACTACATACCATGTGAAATCTTTTATATGAAGTATAAAAATGACTAAAACTATAGTGTTTATTGTATAAAATTATAATGATAATGAGTGTAATTATACACTTATCACGCAACCAGGACACTACTACTATTGACGGTAGTTTGGATGCCTCGACATCTAATTATTCAATTCATCAACCATTGTCTTACTCATTGGAATCTGAAATTCGGAACATGAACCGACTATTTTTTCAAGCGCACTCAAACAAAATAAGCGAGAATCTCCTCACCTGGTCTGATGGTTTGAAACTCGGGCTGTTAATGAATGTTTGAAGTCCCTGGTTATGAAAGCAATCGAAACAAGCCTAGGATCATAGAAGTGTTACTTCATCGAGGTTTTATCATCTAATTTTATGTCTTTGTCTTTCATTTGTTGGAATTGTTGTGGTTTTATCTCTAATAATTCGAAACAACAATTCATGCTTTCATTTTCTCAGAAGAACAATTTACACTTTATGGTTTTAATTTACATGAGGGTGGATTTAGTTTTGGAGTTTGTATTTTGAAAACTTTGGGGATATAATAATTTTGATTGCAATTCTATTGGTTCAAAGGGTTTATTAGGAGGTTTGGCGATCTCATGGAATAATGCTGTCTTATGAGGGTCTTTTTTCACATCCTCTTCCCATTGGTTGATTACTTGTTTTCATTTTATCTTGGGTAATTTGGACTTTTATGTGGTTGCTTTATATGGTTCAATGGAATGGAATGATAGGAGATTGATGTGGCTTGAATTAATTCCAATCATTTCACATCTTGATAATGTTTTCATATGCGGCGATTTCAATGAAGTGCTCCATGCAAATGAGAGATCTAATGGATCGACATCTCCCTCTTTATTGAGCTTCCGTGATTTCATTAACAATTGCAAACTTCTTGATATTCCATTGGAAGGCCATGACTATACGTGGCATAACTCGAGGTCCTTTTCCCGAATTGATAGAGTTCTCATATCGTGTGCAACTTCGGATCGTTGGGCGACTTTATCAATTAGGATGTTGGACACTACCTTTTCGGATCATTTCTTGATTTTATTCCAGAGCCAACCCACCTTAAGATTGGGTCCAAAGACATTTAAATCACTAAACTGTTGGTGGGAACTCAAGGACTTTTCCCATTTTATTCGAAATAGTTGGGTGAGAATTTGTAGAAAGCACCGCATTCCTGATTTTGCATCTAGGCTGATTTTTCTAGGCAGGTTTATTGGTCCATGGCACTAAATGAATTTTAGCAGCCTACAGGAGGATATCTAAAGCCTTGAACAACAGCTCCTCTCCCTCTTGGACAGCTCCTTCGCTTGACCAATTGACAGCTCACCGTCATCGATTTATTTCTCGATAAATTCAGATTTAATCTGCAATAAAGCTACCTTGGAAAACATACGACATCAATAATCAAGAGTAAAATGGTCACTTCTTGGGGATATCAATACGAGCTTTTTTCAAAGAATAGCATCGGCTCGGTATAGGAATAACCAAATATCTTGCCTCGAATTAAACGATTTTTTATCTTATGACTTGGGGGAAATTTCAACGGCATTGTCAGAGTTTTATTTAGAATTATTTGCAGCTCCTCAACCTATTCCATTCTCACTTCGAAAGCTTGGTTTTAATCAGATATCGGCTGGTGACAATCTCATGTTGATAGAATCATTTTCGAAAATGGAGATTTGGGACGCGATTTGTTCTTGCCACGAGAATAAATCTCTAGGACCAGATGGCTTCAATCATTTCTTCTATAAAAGGGCTTGGGAATTCATGAAAATGAATTTTTTGGAACTACTTGGAACCTTTCACAAAACCGGCTTTCTACCGGATTCAATTAATTCTTCGTACACGGTGCTCATTCTAAAAGTTCCGGGAAGTTATTTGATTCAAAATTTCAGTTCTATCGCTTTAATTCACGGAGTATATAAGGTGATCACTAAGCTACTTTCTTCATGTTTGAAGTTGGTCTTACCCTCGTTGATCTCCGGCAAACAATTTGCCTTCATCAAGAACTGGAATATCCAAGAATGTTCTTTTATTGCTTTTGAAATACTCCATTCGATCCACAATAGCACTTGTGGCTATTTTGTTCTTAAATTAAACTTCCATAAAACTTTTGATAGTATCTCCTGGACATACATAGACACCATTTTGATCAAAATGCTTCTCCCATAAATGGATTACGTGGTTAAGGGGATGTCGCCACAATTCCACCACTTCCATCTTAATTAATGGAAGTCCGAGAAATCCGATTCGCATTCATAGAGGAGTGAAGCAAGGGGATCCTCTTTCACCTTTCATCTTTGTTCTTGCGGTAGAAGGCCTAAAGCAGCTAATTGATACTAGTTTTCAGGGAAGGTTTGCTTTCGGGATTTAAAATTGAGGTTGATTTATGGGATGAATCCCTACTTTAATTCATGGACGACAAGATGAGTTATACCGAGTGATGCATCACTCATTGAACCATTTACTTGCATTTTACGATGTTCTGAATTAATTTTTGATTTAAAGATAAATTTTCACAAGAGTTCTCTAATTGGAATAAATGTGGATCACTCAACCATCCAGACTTGCACGGTAAATTTAGGATGCAAGGTCTATAAATTCTCAATTCGATATCTTGGGACTCCATTGAGCTATAAATGATTAAATTGTGGCAATTGGGATGCATTAATTTGAAAATTTCAGATTCTCTTAGCTTCGTGGAAAGGAAAATGTGTGTCTTACGCCAGTACAGAAATTTTTGTTAAATCGGTCCTTGTGTCAATTGTGATTTATATGCTTTCCCTTTTTAAACTCCCGATAACGGTGGAAAATAAACTTGTAAGCCTTATGCGTAACTTTTTATGGAGAGGCGACGTGGCTAGTTATGGCATTTGTAAAGTGAGTTGGGACACGATAAATTTACCTAAACACCTAGGTGGTTTATCTATTTGAAACTTCAAGCTCATGAATAGTAGTCTCCTTATCAAATGGCTTTGGAGATTACGCTTGGATAACGATGAGTCACTTTGGGTGATTTTTTGTGCTAGGAGACATAAATTCAATTCATGGTGGGACTTGATCAACGAGGACTTCACGAAATTATCTCCAATTTGGAAAGATGTCATCTCTTATTGCTTTCGTAAATTCACAATTTTGGGAATTCTTTTTGAAGAACATCTCGGTTCGACTAGGCAATGGGTCTTTGGCGAGTTTTTGGCTAGACAATTGGACTTTGAGAGGTCCGTTGAAGGAATTATTCTTTGACTTATGGGTAATAAGTTCTCGAAAAAACTGATCGGTTAGGGAGGTTTGTAGTGGGCTGTTGATAAGTGTATAGGTTTGCAGCGGCTGTTGATAAGTATATAATTACACTTATTATCATGACATTTCAATCATAAAACGATAAGGTTTTGTTTCATTTTATACTTCATATAAAAGATTTCATGTGGTATGTAGTTGTTTTTGATGCAAATGCAGAAACTAGGTAAATCTTGGGAGTAAAATGATCAAAGATGGAATTCTATGGAAAAAGAGTGAAAAAAGTGCAAAAAGATGCGTGGAACACAAGGATTTGGCTTATATCAAAGCTGTAGAAAATCGATAAAGTTGCAAGAAGAATTTTGAAGAAAATCACAATTCACGGTCTTGACACCCATTCGCGGTCGTGACTTGTTATTCTTCAAAATAGAAAGTTGTCAACCATTAGTCACGATCGCGACATGTGATTTATTATTTGCGTTTGCGACTTGTGACGATTATTTGTTATCTCTTTTAAGCTACCAATCGCCTGATAATAACGATCAACCGCCATCATCTGCCAACCGAAAAGACACCTTTTGGAAGTCAACCAATCATGAAAAGGTGCCTTTTCATTGTGGATGAGGATGAATCTTTGCATCCAATCATATTGAAGTGATGCAAATCTTCACCAATGGACATGATTCTTCATTTGGATAGATACAACCCTTCATACTCTATAAATAGGGTTCAAATCACACCAATTTCGTGCATGGTGAATGGAGAATAGATGGTATTAAATGATAGTATGCGTGTATAGATAGAGAGTGAAAATATCTAGAGTTCGCTACGTTCAAAGTCTTAGTGAGAAAAATGTATAAGTGATTCGATTCCTATTTTTATCACTATATTTCTACACAAATTTGAGCATTTGTTGTATGAGTGTAATTGCAAAGCACTTGTCAATAAAAGTTTTCATTTTTCAACATTCTTTTGTTTGATATTCATACAGAATAGCATCCTAGCAGAGGTTCTGTACGAGTCGAGACCGAATTCAAAGTAGACGCAAGAATTGCGAGAATTGATGACTCCCATTAAAGAGTGGATACGGTTTGATCAACTTGAGCTTTCACTTGCATACCTTACAACTTTGCTTTGTTTTCTGCTTATACTTTCTATTTCAAAATTTATGATATGTCTATGTGTTATAATGAGTATTTCATCTTGCATCATTTATATTAATCAAGTAATATGCTTTTTAATTAACTTTAAGAGTGATTTCAGGGTTAATAAGATTTTGTATAATCACTGTATCTATGATTATAACGCTGTTTAGTGAGCCAACATTTTTGGAATGGTAACTTGCTAAGGGCCCGTTTGGTATTGCTTTTCAAGCTGTTGTCCGAATAAGTTGCTCTCACAAACTTTTAATAGAATTACATATTTTAGCTTTGAACAAGACATTTTGATCCTTCATACTATATAATTAGGAACTGTCTAACTTGTTTTTTTCAAAATCAACTTTGCTGCTTATAGCAAAAGCTTGAAAATGGAGCTTTTCGGAAAAGCAGCCTGGGAAAGCAATCCCAAACTGGCCCTAAATATGGCTATGTGAGAGCGACCCGTACTAAGTATATTATTATAGTTATCCAGGTTTTTATTAGTGTCATAATTCGTTTACCCTAGATTTAGAAAAGTCATCTCATGTGCTGCTCTGCGGTGAATTATTGAATATTAGGGTGTCTAGAACCGTATTTGTTGAAGTTATTTAGTGTACGAAATATTCCTGATGATTTTGCATGATTTTCTCTACTAAACTTGTTCTTAGAAAATATCTATATATTTTACATTTTCTCTAGTCAGTTCATGCATCTATTTATTCATCAGTCTATCAACCAAACCATCCAAACCCTACAAATTATCTTATTTCGTTAGTTTCGTAACTCTAGTTGGTCTTTAAAATCAAATTCCTTCCCTTTGGGATCGATATCTTTTAAAACTACATCGAAGCTGTATACTTGTAGTGGTTACCATTTTTCTATTTTGATAAGCGGTATTGACAACACCTGTTTGTATTTTGAAATTTTAACTTATTGGTAGAAAAGTGGGGAACAAGGTTTTTGGCTTCATCATTGAATATAAGTCCATCTAAATTAGTATAGTCAAAACTTTACGATTAGCTGTTTGGGTCTGGTTGGTAGGAGCGATGGTTTTGGTTTATACGCCTTCGTGAGACGGACCAAGCAAGGTGTTTAGAGCTGATGACAGTGATCTAGGCTACTATTTCGATGGTTTTCTATCCAGCACCCACTGCTCACCTAGTGTTTGTCAGGTCCAAGTTACGCTCTCAGCAGTAGGGACTTATTCCAATGGAAAATCGGGAAAAACAATGAGTTCTCGGCTAATTCTTTTTCAACCGGCTTTTACAACGAAGACAGGTGGCCGCCTCCTTTGGTTTCTTTTCGACTTGTTTGGAATTATTTTATATTACCTTGTGTTCGTTTCTTTGGTTGGCTAATGCTTCAAAGGAGAATTCCGACGAAAGAATTTTTGTTGTCACGTGGTTGTGCCTTTCTAATGGACTCGAATTTTTTGCTCGGCTATCGAATCTCTAGATCATTCATTATTTTTTTTGTAAGGAGAGCTGGTCTGTTTTGTGTAGTGCACTCAGGTGGGTTGGGATTTCATTCTCCCATCCCGGGCTATTCGTATGATTTTTTCTTGGTATGGAGATCATTCTTTTCAAACTAGACAAGGAAAGAATTTGCAACGGCATGTTGGTTCTCAATTGCTTGGAGCATTTGGAAGAGAAGAAATAAGTTCGTTTTTGAAGGTGTCCTCGAGTGCAAAGATTTGTTTATTACAAATGTTTATCGATGTTGGTTTTATCTTAAGTGTAGGAAGAAAGTTCTCTCTTTTTCGACCTCGGATCTATTAATTGATCTGAGTTTACTTGGTAATTAAACTTTGTATTTATTTGGGATGATTCACACTTTATGACGTGCTCTTTTTAATAAAAATAGGATTGGGTGTTTTGTAGGCAAGCGAACGCATCAACCTAGTTAGGATGTTCACCCTGAATTTTCACCCTTTCCAACCTTTTTCCGATGGAGGGACACATTGTTCCTCCGTAGGTTTTTCAAAAAAAAAGTTTGCTTAATTTATCTCATCTTACCAGTTAAAAAGAAGTCTTAAAGGAATAGAAGGGAGGGAAAAGAATGTTAAACTAATTAAAGTATATATGTGAAAACAAAAAAAGGTAAAAAAATTGCAAAAATATCTGCATTTGGTATGTGAAATAAAAATCACAAATCTTCCTAACCATAATCATATGGGTACCCATCTGCTTCTTAACTAATTGAGTTTCATATTTTTGTTTCTTTGTTTTCTAATTATATATTTTAGAAAAAAGAATGTAATGCATGGTTGTCAAAACCATAATTAAAATGTAATACTTTTCAGATTTTTATTAGAAAAAGGTAATACAATTATACAAACAAGATTTTATATATTTTAAATTTTTCTTGACCTTGAGATAGGGTTGGTTTCCTCCCATTGTCCCATGTGGGAATATATATAGACCAAATGTCAGTCTAGTATAGTAGAAAGGTAACCTTCAAAAAAGTATCTTGTGGTTTAAACTGTTTTCAAAAGGAGTCCTGTGTTATTTCGGGTCTCAAAAGGGGGCTTGTGAAGTACCGTTATCAAATAACGTTTTTTTGGTTATCCCCGTCAAAATTGCTAACGTGACCAGGGGTAAAATCGGAAACTCACTTTTGGGCGGCACTTTAAATGGTAAAATTTTCCCAGAAAATCCCAAATCTCTTCTTCTCTCTTTGAACGTCTACTGTAGCTTTATCTTTGATCTCAAATCTTCTCAATCTTTAATGTTATTCTCAAATTAAACAAGCGGTATTCATCTATCAGCAGTTTCGTTCATCTTTGAAGTTTAAAATCTTTGAAATTGACATAAATAACGAATCCCTAATGATGAGTTCTTCTTCATCTCAATCTGTCAATAGCATAGAACGGGGAGTCCGATGCTTCTGTGGTCTTCATTCTCCACTGAAAATGGATTGGATAAGTGATAATATGGGGTGTAGGTTTTTTGATGTGGGAGATTTGGTGAAAATGGGGCCTGTAATTTCTTCGAATCTATTACCTGCCATTTGGTGAAAGGGGAAACAAGGTTTTGAATCAAATAGCTTGAAAATTGAAGGTATGTGAAGCGGAGTTAAGTTCAAGTCAAGAGAGGGTGAAGACTTTAGAGGTGGAGTTAAGCAGGTCCATGGATTTTTCCACTAAGAAAGAGGAAAAAATTGTGAAAATGAGTGCTGAGTTACAAGTTGAAAGAGACTAGAAGAAAAAAGTAGTCATTGTGTGCCTAATTTTGGTTTTTGTGTTATTATACATGTTTAGCAGTAGATTAAGTAAGGATTTTGGCTATAAGAAATTATGTTTGTCATGAGAAATTGTAATATGCTGAATTGTAAGTTTGAAACACTATGAATTGGTAATGGAATCTGAAATTGAAATTTATGGATTTGCTTAAGTTGAATTTGTTGATTAAGTTAATTAAGTTGTAATTGTTAGCAGTAAGTTGAGTTGGGAAACATGAAATTGTTGGGAAATTGTTAAGTTGAATTTGATGACAGTAGAAAACAACTTAATGACATCAGATTAAACAACAATTGTACTGATAAATATACAGTAGATACACAAGTTTCAACTGATAAATATAAGTTTATAAATGTCAATGTGTTAGCAATTTACATCCATCTAAAAGAAAATCCCTAAAGCCAAAACATAGTTGGCATTTCAAACTAGTTACAAGCCAAAATACCTATAGCTATAACTTTAGAACCAAAATACCTATAATTCCTAAGGCCACAACACAAATGACACTTTTATACCTTTGAACCACCAAAAAATAGTACCCCTAAAGCCAAAAGATGGTTGGCATTGTCAAAGCATTTACATCTGTCAAAATAATTACATGCCTAAAGCCAAAACATAAATGGCACTGTTATATCATATACAGCCACAAAACCAAAATAATGATAGCCAAATCATGACAATGTTGTATCATTTACACATAAGTGTTAAAAACCACAATATATGTTAAAACTACTTTGTAGACTTTCCTTTGAGGTTGCCCATTCTCATTGCCATTTCTTCCAAATTAGCTGCCCTTCTAGGATTCTTGTAAGTAGTAGAAGAGGATCCCAAACCAATAGGCACACGTTTTCTTTTGGTAGCAGTAAATACTGTTTCAGCTATATAATTTGAACTATGTGGAGCTATGGGAGGCCTTGTTGCAGTTACAACAACAGATCTAGTTGTAGGGTTTGATATATGAAGCTTTGGCACAAGAGGCCCTGATGCAGTTGCAATTGTAGTTGAAGATGTACTTGCAGGTTCAGTAGCCTTGTTCTGTCTAGATCTTGTGGAATTTGGATAATTTTGCTACAGAGTTAAAATACCAAAACTGAGTTAAAACTACCCATTTCATACCAAAACTGAGTTAAAATACCAGTTTATACCTAATTGAGTTAAAATACCAAAAATGAGTTAAAATACCAAAACTGAGTTAAACTGCCCATTTCATACCAAAACTGAGTTAAAATACCAGTTAATACCAAACTGAGTTAAGATACCAAAAATGAGTTAAAACATCAAAACTGAGTTAAACTACCCATTTCATCCCAAAACAGAGTTGAAAACCCATTTTTATACCAAACTGAGCTAAACTACCCATATTGCACCAAACTGAGTTAAAATCCATTCTATACCAAACTTACCATTTTGCACCTAATTGAGTTAAAATGACACTTTCACACCAAACTGAGTTAAAATACCATTTTACACCAAACTGACCATTTTGCACCAAATTGAGTTAAACTACCATTTTATACAAACTTTCCATTTTGGACCAAATTAAGTTAAACTACCCATTTCATACCAAAATAAAGTCACTAGTCAGTTCATTCCAAAACCATACCCATAAGCCATTTGAAACCAAAATGAGTTGAAATACCAAAATTTATAACGACAAGTCATTTTCCACCAAATTCAGTTCCAAAAGCCATTTTCCACCAAATTCCAATGAGTTAGCCATTTTCAGCCAAATTCAGTTCCAAAAGCCAATTTAGACTAAAATCATAACAACAAATCATTTTATACCAAAATGAAAAGTAAAAAAACATGGAAATTATCTCCGGTGGATTCCTTCCCACTGATGTTCCTGCTACATTGTAACTTTGAACTGCCATCTTTTCAGCTTCCTTTCTCTTTCTAGTCTGCCATGTTATCTCTGGTTTTTTATAATTGCCACACAATATAGGCAGTTTGTAGATAAGGTAGTTTGTATGAATCAAAAATTAACATTTCCAAATTCTGACATAAGTCAAAAATTCATATTTTCAGTTGCCTAGATACATGCTAAATCACATTTTCACACTTAGCAATTTCTCTTTAATATCTCACAAATTCATCACACTTAGCAATTTCACTTTAATAGCTCACAAATTCATCACAGTTATCAAAAGCTTTAAAAAGACACAAATCTATCACACTTAACAATTTCTCTTTAATAGCTCACAAATTCATCACAGTTATCAATTTCATTTTAAAAAAAGTCATAATTGAGTAAAGGGCTCTATTATACCTTTTGTTGTTCTGACATGAAGACCCAACCAGTTTCATTTGGACTCCCATAGTCTGCAAATAACAATTCCATGAACCACTTCTAGGAAGCCTTGCATTCTGAGTCCACACAAGCCAAGGCAATGGGACATTAATTCTCATTGCCTTTCTTTGAAACAACACATAATAACTACCTTCCTAGATTAGTTTTCAGATCGCATCCATCAAGGCACATAAATGGCCTAATTTTACTGACATATCCTTGCTTTTGTCTTGCTAGCCTGACATAAATGTACTGAAATATCAGTTTTTTCCTTGGTACAGATCCAATTTGATGAATAAGCTACAACTCAGTGCTAATTTTAACCCAACTTCCAGGATTGGTTGTCATTATAGTTTTTCCATAATCCCACAAACTATGATATTGTGCAGTGACTTCACCTTGTACAAACTTGGCTGCTCTTTCTTTAACTCTATAGCATTTCGTAGGATAAATCTCAACACCTAGATTCCTCCTCACTTCATTGATCATAGCATCCACTTCCCAGTTAGGATTATCTCTCAAATCATCTAGATACTTTTTGGATAAAAATTTTTAATTTACAAGATGATTAGTCATTGACCTTGTACAAGTGTGAGTGGCCTTGAATATCTTGATCTGAAATGTACTTGTGCCTTGAAATTGAGATGCATGAATTTTGAGAACACATATCACTTTCCTGCAATTTTTTGTGAACACATGGGATGTCCCTCTTTCAATTTCCCATCTTCTCAAAGCAATTCTATATTGTTATGGCCTAGTGAACAACATTCTAGTGCATAATTCACCAGTGACATCATTATAGTGAATGGATCTTGAATGGCTGATCGCAAGATTTTGACTATACTCATTTCGATAGGCTTATATTCAGTAAAGGTGCCAAAAACCTTGTTCCCCACTTTTCTGCTGATAAGATAAAAGTTCAAAATACGAATAGGTGTTGTCAATACCGCTTATCAAATAGAAAAATGATGACCATTGCAAGTATACAGTTACGATGTAGTTTTAAAAGATATCGATCCCACATGGAAGGAATTCGGTTCTAAGGATCAACTAGAGTTACGGAACAAAAGAAATAAGTTAATTTGTATTAGAGGGTTTGGATGGTAGACTGATGAATAGACAGATACATGAACAGATTAGAGAAGATGTAAACTATATAGAAATTCTCGAAGAACAAGTATAGTAGAGAAGAATATGCAAAATCATCAAGGATATTTCATACATTAGATAACTTTAACAAACACGGTTCTAGATGCCCAAATATTCAATAATTCACCGCAGAGCAACACATGAGATGACTTTTCTAAATCTAGGGTAAACGAATTATGACACTTATAAGAACCTGGATAACAATAATACTATGCTTAGTACGGGTCGCTCTCACATAGCCATATTTGGCAAGTTACCACTCCATAAATGTTGGCTCACTAAACAACGTTATAATCACAGATCCAATGATTATACATAATCTTGTTAACCCAGAAATCACTTTCAAAGTTAACTCGAAGGCATATAACTTGATTAATATAAATGACACAAGACGAAATACTAGTTATGACACATAGACATATCATAAATTTTGAAATAGAAAGTATAAGTAGAAAATAAAGTAAAGTTGTATGGTATGCCAGTGAAAGCTAAAGTTGATCAAACCGTATCCACTCTTTAGGGGGAGTTGTCAATTCCCGCAATTCCTGCGTCTACTTTGAATTCGGTCTCGACTCGTACAGAACCTCCGCTAGGATGCTATTCTTTGTGAATATCGAACAAATGAATGTTGAAGAATGAAATCTTTTATTGATAAGTGCTTTGCAATTACACTCATACAACAATTGCTCGAATTTATGTAGAAATCTAGTGATCGAAATAAGTATCGAATCACTTATACATTTTTCTCACTATAACTTTGAACGTAGTGAAATCTATATATTTTCACTCTCTAATGTGTATCACACATACCATGATTCAACACACACCATATGTCCCCTTCTCTCCACGAAATTGGTTAGATTTGAACCCTATTTATAGAGTATGAAGGGTTGCGTCTATCCAAACGAAGAGTCGTGTCCATTGGCGAAGGGTTGCATCACTTTAATATGATTGGATGAAAAGATTCATCCTCATCCACAATGGAAAGGCACCTTTTCGTGATTGGATCACTTCTAAAAGGTGTCTTTTCTTCTGACAGTTGATGGAGGTTGATCATTCTTATCCAGCGATTGGTAGTTGAGAAGAGTTGACCAATAACCATCACAAGTTGCGAGTGTGATATATGTGTCACGATCATGACTATTGGTTGGAAAATTTTTGCTTGTGAAGAGTAACAAGTAGTGATCGCAAATGGGTATCACGATCATGAAATGTATTTTTCTTCACGTTTCTTCTTTGCAACTTTACCGATCTTTGACAGCTTTGATCCTAAGCCATTTCCTTATGTTCCACGCATTTTTTTGCACCTTTTTCACTCTTTTTGCATAGAATTCCATCTTTGATCATTTCACTCCCAAGATTCACCTAGTTTCTGCATTTGCATAAAAAATAACTACATATCACGTGAAATCTTTAATATGAAGTATAAAATGACTCCAAACCATATCGTTTTATGATTGAAAATATAGTGATAATAAGTGTATTTATACACTTATCATACCCCCACACTTAACTTTTGCCTTGTCCTCAATGTAAACACAACAGAAGTGTATAAAATAGTATTGAAGTTCGTACCTCATTCGGTGAAAGACTATTGTAGTGAGTACAACATTCCCACGTTGCATAAAGTTCAAGTAAAAGTTCGAAATTTCCCACAAATTAGTAATGTGTAAATTATATAGTCCAGTTGCATACCTTTGCTCTTAATAGAGGGTCAACTGAATCGCATCTTCATATAAGTGTTATATGCTTACTCGAATATTTCATTTTCTCAAGTATAGTATAAAGTATAAAGGACAAAGGGAGCACGCTTTGAAAAGATTGATCTCAAGGCATTTTTTTAGGTAACCTAGGATGCTAAAACACCCTTAGTGGTTGCATTTTATGCTCCATACCACTCTCCCCTGTTTTAGTGGTTGCATTTTATGCTCCATACCACTTTCTCTCATTTTTTTCTTTTAACCATATGTTTTTGAAGTACAGATTCGTTATTTGCACCTATTTTTTGTACTATGCTACTTTTCTTTTTTCACTCATTGAATGATTGGAGTTTCTGCTCCGTACCATTCCTCACCTTTTGCATAACTCATTGGTTATCCTCTCTTTCTTTTGATTTTTCTCTCTTAATACCCTCATCCTTTATTGATCACTTTCAAAGTATTATGGCTATAGTTTCCCAACACTTTAAAAACACTCAATACTTATAGGACGTATTCAAGAATAACATATAAAACTCATAGTAAGAACACTACTAGATATTACTCCACTACTATATTTTCGGTAGCATTAAACTAAAACTATACAATTTATACTAATTCATGTTGCATTGAAATTTATATCAAAACTTACTTGGAATGTTGCTTTTGAATGTTACTCACAACTCATCCTTGCCAAATGCTAAATGTTGTGCTATGAAGCGCACATACTCTCAACGTGCGCTCAAACTCGAAACATTTTTGTTCGAAATTTGCACTAACATCAAACTTGTAATACCTAATACTCACAATAACCTTGGAACATATGTTAGTATAGTATAGGTATAGATAATGTATAAATAACATAAAAGCAAAAAAATTTTCAAATTCATCAATTTTTTTAATTTTATTTAATTTTTTTTAGATTTTTGGGATTTTTTACAACTGCCCCCCCACACTAAAGAACACAATGTCCTCATTGTGAGATACCTTATTAAAATCTAAAACTAAACAAACAACTAGTCTAAAAATTTGAAAAAGAAAAATAAAGAAAAGAGTAAACCCGTTTTTATTGAGAAGGAAAATCCGGAGGAGTAGGAGTAAGTTGAAAATTTTGTTTTCTAAAGAAGGATAGTAATTTTCGAAGCATCTATTTATTACTCTTCTTTAGAATCTTAATGTCCTTTTTCATTACTCCAAGTTGCTCTTGGCAATTGTCCAAGTTTTGCTGCATACTTGCCTTCCAATCTTCTAGAGCTTCGTCTTCGTCTTCTTTTTCCTCTTCATCATATTCTTCTTTGATCATCGGAGCCTTGCCATGACGACATCTAGCAGTTGGATCAGATGGGCCGATGGAAGAATCTTCATGAGTTGAGATTAGTTTCTTGGTGCGGTTGGAGTAGGAGTAGAAAGAATAGACACCATCGTTCTCTTGAAGAATTTTGGTATTCTTCAAGTAATTCCCATCCATATAACGAAAATACTCACCCGGTTGATGTACATAGGGGAGTTTATTTCAAGCACCCAAGATGATTGCGGTGATAATTTCGGCCACCCCAATCTTGTTTCTCTTGCTCGTTGAATTCTTCTTCATCATGTCCCAAATTATATCCACAAACTTCGCTTTTTGCTTATTTATTTCGTAAGAAAGAACAAACAAATCTCTATTTTGGACTTTGGTGTTCTCTACTCGACAAAATACTAAAGTGGCAAGATATTTGTGGAGTAGAAGAATACACTCATCCTTAATAAGTTTATTTGGGGAATTTTTGGGGTCGAAGGTTCTCATACCCATTAATCTATCCAAACTCGATTTGCTTGAAAGGAATCCATCATGCTCGATGAATTTTCAATTTCGAACCCGAACCAAGTAATCATCATCTCTCTTGTGACAGTATAGTGTGTACCTTGGTTGCGAAATTGAATCGCCCTCTTCCTTTTATCTTCAAAATTGAATGTCACTAGACATTCTAAAATCCAATTGTGGTTTTGGGGAAATCGCATTCCCACAAACGTGCATAATCTAAGATCAGCAAGATACATCCCCATTTGTTGATGGAGTCCTAAAGTCTCCAAGAAAACCAAATCAAGAAAAATCATACCATTGATCTCTAACTTATTCAAAACTTGAAATCTTTCCCTTCCTCATGTGAACTAATGGGAAAAGGACAATCGTAATCTTGTTGATAATTCAAGAATTCTCTTCTATTTGTGGCTACCTTAACACGAGGCATATTGGTTTTTAAAGTAAAGGTTGAAAAAGGTTATTTGAATGTAGAAGAATAGAGATGAAAGAATCAAAACTTTTTTAAGCTTTTTAGCAGGTTGTGGTGGCGATGGGTTCAATCTAGACCTTTATATAGAGTTCTAATAGGTCATTGATTGGTCAAAATAGAAAATATAGCCATTTTTCCTTTAAACTAGCCATTAATGGCAGTTTCAGCCATCTGTCGCGTGTTAATCGTTATCTGTAATGGTAATATTCTTCCCGTGTCTCGATCACGAATGCTTGTCACGATCGTGACTTTCTTCACAACAGGAACAGAAGGTTTTACTGCATAATGTCATGGGCGTGATCTGTAGTTGCGGGCGACTTTCTTCAATTCCTCTATTTCTTTAATTTTTTAGACTTAGTCCTAGAAAAACTTAAAAAAACAAACATGTTAAATATAAAATAATAAATATTTACTATTTTCATACCTGTAATGATTTATGGTGAAGATAGTAATTGAACATCAACGTCTTGTGTTCAAATTTATTTTCAAGATAAGGTTTGCATCGTTGGCCATTGCTCGAAATATTTCTCCATTTTCGGCTTTCAATTCTAATGCTCCATTGTCAAATACCTAAATAACTTCGTAAGGTCCTTTCCAACGAGATTTGAGTTTTCTAGGGAACAAGCAAAGTCTGGAATTATATAATAAAACTCTATCTAAAATCTTAAACTTCTTTTCCAATAGTTTCGCATCATGCCATCGTTTTGTCTTCTCTTTATAGATCTTTGCATTTTCATATGATGACAAACATAGTTCTTCTAACGCATTTAAATCCAACTTTCTTATTTCACCGGCTTTGTGTAAATCCATATTCAAATTCTTCAAAGCCCATAAAGCCTTATGCTCTAATTCTACCAGTAAATGACAAGCCTTTCTGTAAACCAACTTATAGGGTGTTATACCAATAGGTGTCTTAAAAGTTGTTTTGTAAAACCATAATGCATCATTTAAATTAGTAGACCAATCCTTCCTAGAATTCGAGGCAGTCTTTTCGAGAATCCACTTAATTTCTCGAATAGAAATTTCTACTTAACCACTAGTCTGAATATGATACGGGGTAGCAACCTTAAGATGTATTCTATACTTATGCATCAAGCTTTCAAATGTCTTATTGATGAAATGTGAACCTCCATCACTAATTATGGTCCTAGGAACTCCAAATCTACTAAATAATTTCTTAAGAAAGTTAGAAACTACTCCAACATCATTCATAATATGTGCGCTAGGTTCAACCCATTTTGAAACA
>CATIWQ010788628.1:0-16416 GCA_949673415.1 Euphorbia schlechtendalii
TCGATTTTAAGCACAAACTTCAAAACACTTGCACCGATTTCCCGTATCAAAATTTCGTGACAACTTTGACGCATGCCTTTTATGGTCATATCATGATTATCACACTCTAAAATGGTCCAAAGGTCGATTTTAAGCACAAACATGAAAAAACTCGCACCGATTTTCGGGATCGATATTTCGTGTAAACTTTGACGCATGCCTTTTATGGTCATATTAAGTTAATAACACTCTAAAATAGTCCAAGGGTCGATTTAAAGCACAAACTTGAAAAAACTCGCACCGATATCCGGGATTAAAATTTCGCGAAATCTTTGACGTATGGTTTTTATGGTCATATCATATTTATCACACTCTAAAAAGGTCCAAAGGTCGATTTTAAGCACAAACTTGAAAATACTCGCACCGATTTCAGGGATCGAAATTTCGTGAAAACATTGACGCATGCCTTTATTAATCATATCATGTTTATCACACTCAAAAATGGTCCAAAGGTCAATTTTAAGCACAAACTTGATAATACTCGCTTAGATTTCGGGGATCGAAATTTCGTGAAAACTTTAACGCTTGCCTGTTTTGGTCATATCATGTTTATCAAAATCTAAAACGGTCCAAAGGTTGATTTTAAGCACAAACATAAAAAATCTAGGACCGATTTCCGAGATTGAAATTTCGTGAAAACATTGACGCATGCCTTTTATGGTCATATCATGTTTATCACAATCTAAAACGGTCCAAATGTCGATTTTCATCACAAACTTGAAAAAACTAGCTCGATTTCCGGGATCAAAATTTCGTGAAAACATTGACGCATTCCTTTATGATCATATCATGTTTATCACACTCTAAAATGGTCCAAAGGTCGATTTTAAGCACAAACTTGAAAATACTCGCACCGATTTCTGAGATCGAAATTTCGTGAAAAAACTGATGCATGCCTTTATTAATCCTATCATGTTTATCACACTCCAAAATGGTCCAAAGGTCGATTTTAAGAACAAACCTGAAAATACTCGCATAGATTTCCGGGATCGAAATTTCGTGAAAACTTTAACGCTTGCCTGTTTTGGTCATATCATGTTTATCACAATCTAAAATGGTCCAAAGATTGATTTTAAGCACAAACATAAAAAATCTCGGACCGATTTCCGAGATTGGAATTTCGTGAAAAAATTGACGCATGCCTTTTATAGTCATATCATGCTTATCACACTTTAAATTGGTCCAAAAGTTGATATTAAGCACAAACTTGGAAAAACTAGCACCGATTTCCGCGATCGAAATTTCATGAAACATTGACTCATGCCTTTTATGGTCATATCATGTTTATCACACTCTAAAATGGTCCAAAGGTTGATTTTAAGCACAAACATGAAAATACTCACACAGATTTCCAGGATCGAAATTTCGTGACAAATTTGACGCATGCCTTTTATGGTCATATCATGATTATTAGACTCTAAAATGGTCCAAAGGTCGATTTTAAGCAAAAAAATAAAAAAACTCGAACCGATTTCCGGGATCGAAATTTCGTGAAAACTTTGACGCGCCTTTTATGGTCATATCATGTTTATCACATTCTAAAATGGTCCAAAGGTCGATTTTAAGCAAAAAATTTAAAAAAAGTCGCATCGATTTCCGTGATCGAAATTTCGTGATAACATTAACGCATGCCTTTTATGGTCATATCATGTTTATCACACTCTAAAATGGTCCAACGGTCGATTTTAATCACAAACTTGAAAAAACTAGCACCGATTTCCGGGATCGAAATTTCGTAAAAACATTTCCGCATGCCTTTATGGTCATATCAAGTTTATCACGCTCTAAAATTGTCCAAAGGTCGATTTTAAGCACAAATATGAAAAAACTCACACCGATTTCCGGGATCGAAATTTCGTGAAAACATTGATGCATGCCTTTTATAGTCATATCATGTTTATCACACTCTAAAATGGTCCAAAGGTCGATTTTAAGCACAAACTTGAAAAAACAAGCACCAATTTCCGGGATCTAAATTTCATGAAAACATTGTCGCATGCCTTTTATGGTCCTATAATGTTTATCACACTCTAAAATTATTCAAAGGTCGATTTAAGCACAAACATGAAAATACTCGCACCGATTTACGGGATCGAAATTTCGTGAAAACTTTGCGCATGCCTTTTAGGGTCATATCATTTTTCTCACACTCTAAAATGGACCAAAGGTCGATTTTAAGCACAAACTTGAAAAAACAATCACCGATTTCCTGGATCGAAATTTCGTGAAAACTTTGCGCATGCGTTTTATGGTCATATCATGTTTATCACACTCTAAAATGGTCCAAAGGTCGATTTTAAGCACAAACCTGAAAAAACAAGCACCGATTTTCGGGATCAAAATTTCGTGAATACTTAGAAGCATGCCTTTTATGGTGAGTTTATCACACTCTAAAATGGTCCAATGTTCGATTTTAACCACAAACTTGAAAAAACTCGCACCGATTTCCTGTATCGAAATTTCATGAAAACTTTGATACATGCCTTTTATGGTCATATAATGTTTATCGCACTATGAAATGGTCTAAAGGTCAATTTTAAGGTCAAAGTTGAAAAAACTCGCAACGATTTCGAAATCGAAATTTCGTAATAACTTTTATGCCTGCCTTTTATGGTCATATCATGTTTATCACACTCTAAAATGGTCCAAAGGATGATTTAAAGTAAAATCTTGAAAAAACTCGCACCATTTTCCGGGATCGAAATTTCGTGAAAACTTTTACGCATGCCTTATATGGTCATATCATGTTTATCAGACACTAAAATTGTCCAAAGGTCGATTTAAAGCACAAACTTGAAAAAACTTGCACCGATTTCTGGGATGGAAATTTCATGAAAACTATGACGCATGCCTTTTATGGTCATATCAAGTTTATCACATTCTAAAATGCTCCATGTTTTGATTTTAAGCACAAACTTGAAAAAAACCGCACCGAATTCCGGGATGGTAATTTCCTGATAACTTTGACGAATGCCTTTTATGGTCATATCATGTTTATCACACTCTAATATGGTCCAAAGGATGATTTAAAGCACAATAATGAAAAACTCGTACCGTTTTCGGGGATCGAATTTTCGTGAAAACTTTTACGCATGCCTTTTTTGGTCAATTCATGTTTATCACACACTAAAATGGTCCAAAGGTCAATTTAAAGGACAAACTTGAAAAACCTCGCGTCGATTTCCGGGATCGAAATTTCGTGAAAACTTTGACACATGCCTTTTATTGTCATATCATGTTTATCACAATAAAAAATGGTCCAAAGGTCGATTTTAAGCACAAACATGAAAAATGTCACACTGATTTCCGAGGTCAAAATTTCGTAAAAACTTTGAGCATGTCATTTATGGCCATATCATGTTTATCAGAATTTAAAATGTTCCAATGGTCAATTATAAAGTCAATGTTGAAAAATCTCGCAGCGATTTCCTGAATCGAAATTTCATGAATACTCTGACTCATGCCTTTTATGGTCATATCATGTTTACCACGTTCTAAAATGGGTCAAATTTTGATATTAAACACAAACATGAAAAAACTTGCACTGATTTCCGGATTCGAAATTTTGTGAAAACTTTAATGCATGCCTTTTATGGTCATATCATGCTTATAACACTCTAAAATGGTCCAACGGTCGATTTAAAGTACAAACTTGAAAAAACTTGCTCCGATTTCCGGGTTTTGAAATTTCATTAAAAGTTTAAAGCACGGCTTTTATGATCATCTCATGTTTATTACATTATAAAATGGTCCAAATTTTGACTTTAAGCACAAACACGAAATTAATCGCACCGATTTCCGGGATTGAAATTTCGTGATAACTTTGACGCATGACTTTTATGGTCATATCATGTTTATCACACTCTAAAATGGTCCAAATGTCGATTTAAAGCAAAAACTTGAATTTAATCGCACCGATTTCAAGGAACAAAATTTCGTAAAAACTTTGACGCGTGCCATTTATGGTCATATCATTTTTATCACACTCTAAAATGGTCTAAAGGTCGATTTAAAGTAAAAACTTGAAAATACTCACACAGATTTTCGGGATCTAAATTCCGTGAAAACTTTAATGCATGCCGTTTATGGTCATATCATGTTTATAACACTCTAAAATGGTCCAAAGGTCGATTTAAAGCACAAACTTGAAAAAACTTGCATCGATTTCCGGGATTGAAGTTTTATGAAAACTTTGACGCGTGCCTTTTATGGTCATATCATGTTTATCACATTCCAAAATGGTCCAAATTTTGATTTTAAGCACAAACTTGAAAAACATTGCACCGACTTCCGGGATAGAAATTTCCTGAAAACTTTGACGCATGCCTATTATGGTCATATCATGGTAATCACACTCTAAAATGGTCCAAAAGATGATTCAAAGCACAATCTTGAAAAAACTCGCACCGTTTTCCGGGATTGAAATTTCGTAAAAACTTTTACGCGTGCCTTTTATGGTCATATCATGTTTATCACACACTAAAATGGTCCAAAGGTCAATTTAAAGCACAAACTAGAAAAAACTCGCACCGATTTCCGGGAACAAAATTTCTTAAAAACTTTGACGCATGCCATTTATGGTCATATCATGTTTATCACACTGTAAAATGGTCCTAAGGTCAATTATAAGGTCAACGTTGAAAAAACTCGCACCGATTTCGGGGATCGAAATTTCGTGAAAACTTGGACGCATGCCTTTTATGGTCATATCATGTTTATCACAATCTAAAATGGTCTAAATGTTGATTTTAAGCATAAACATGAAAAAAGTCACACCGATTTCGGGGGTCAAAATTTCGAAAAAACATTAACGCATTCCATTCTTGGCCATATCATGTTTATCAAGACTCTAAAGTTGTCCAAAGGTCAATTAAAAGGTCAATGTTGAAAAAACTCGCAGCGATTTCCTGGATCGAAATTTCATGAAAACTTTGACACATGCCTTTTAATGTCATATCATGTGTAGCACATTCTAAAATGGGTCAAATTTTGATATTAAACACAAACTTGAAAAAACATGCACCGTTTTTCGGGATCGAAATTTCGTGAAAACATTAACGCATGCCTTTTATGGTCATATCATGTTTATAACACTCTAAAATGGTCCAAAGGTTGATTTTAAGCAAAAACTTGAAAAAACATGCAGCGATTTCCGGGATCGAAATTTCATGAAAACATTGACGCATGGCTTTTATGATCATATCATGTTTATTACATTCTAAAATGGTCCAAATTTTGATTTTAAGCACAAATTTGAAAATAATGGCACCGATTTCCGGGATTGAAATTTCGTGAAAATTTTGAAGCTTGACTTTTATGGTCATATCATGATTATCACACTCTAAAATTGTCCAAAGGTCGATTTAAAGTAAAAACTTGAAAATACTCGCACCGATTTCCGGGAACAAAATTTCGTAAAAACTATAACGCATGTCATTTATGGTCATATCATGTTTATCACACTCTAAAATGGTCCAAAGGGCAATGATAAGGTCAACGTTGAAAATACTTGCAGCGATTTCCGGGAACGAAATTTCATGGAAACATTGACGAATGCCTTTTACATATCATATTTATCACATTCTAAAATGGACCAAACTTTGATTTTAAACACAAACTTGAAACAACTCACACCGATTTCTATGATCGAAATTTCGTGAAAACTTTGACACATGCCCTTTTATGGTCATATCATGTTTATCACACTCTAAAATGGTCCTAAAGTCAATTTAAAGCATAAACTTGAAAAAACTCGCACCGATTTCCGGGATCGAAATTTTGTGAAAACTTTGACGCATGCCTTTTATAGTCATATCATGTTTATCATAATATAAAATGGTCCAAAGGCCGATTTTAAGCACAAACTTGATAAAAGTCACACAGATTTTCGGTGTCAAAATTTCGTAAAAACTTTGACGCATGCCATTTATGGCCATATCATTTTTATCAGACTCTAAAATTGTCCAAAGGTGAATTATAAGGTCAATGTTGAAAACACTTGCAGCAATTTACTGGATCGAAATTTCATGAAAACTTTGACGTATGCCTTTTATGGTCATATCATGTTTATCACATACTAAAATGGGTCAAATTTTGATGTTAAACACAAACTTGAAAAAACACGCACTGATTTCCGAGATCGAAATTTCATGAAAACTTTAAAGCATCCTTTTATGGTCATATCATGTTTATAACACTCTAAAATGGTCCAATGGTCGATTTAAAGCACACACTTGAAAAAACTTGCACCGATTTCCGGGATCGAAATTTCATGAAAACTTTGACGCATGGCTTTTACGATCATATCATGTTTATTACATTTTAAAATGGTCCAAATTTTGATTTTAAGCACAAACTTGAAACGAATTGCACCGATTTCCGGGATCGAAACTTCGTGAATACTTTGACGCATGCCTTTTCTGGTCATATCATTTTTATCACATTCTAAAATGGTCCAAATTTTGATTTTAAGCGCATTCTTTAAAAAACTCACAACGATTTCCGGGATCAAAATTTCGTAAAAACTTTGACGCATGCCTTTTATGGACATATCATGTTTTTAACACTCTTAAATGGTCAAAAGGTCAATTTTAAGGTCAACGTTAAAAAAACTCGCAACGATTTCCCGGATCGAAATTTCGTGAGAACTTCTACGCATGCCTTTTATGGTAATATCATGTTTATCACTCTAAAATGGTCTAAATGTCAATTTAAAGCACAAACTTGAAAAAACTCGCCCTGATTTCCGGGATCAATATATCGTGAAAACTTTGACTCATGCCTTTTATGGTCATATCATGTTTATCACAATCTAAAATGGTCCAACTGTCAATTTTAAGCACACACAAGAAAAACTCGCACCGATTTCTGTGATCAAAATTTCATAAACACATTGACGCATGCCCTTTTATGGTCATGTCATGTTTATCACACTCTAAAATGGTCCAATGGTCAATTTAAAGCACAAACTTGAAAAAACTCGCACCGATTTCCAGGATCGAAATTTCGTGAAATCTTTGACACATGCCTTTTATGGTCATATCATGTTTATCAAAATCTAAAATGGTCCAAAGGTCGATTTTAAGCACAAACATGAAAAAAGTCGCTCCGATTTCCGGTGTCAAAATTTCATAAAAACTATGACGCATGCCATTTATGGCCATATCATGTTTATCAAACTCTAAAATTGTCCAAAGGTCAATTATATGGTCAATGTTGAAAAAGTCGCAGCGATTTCCGGGATCGAAAATTCATGAGAATTTTAACGCATCGCTTTTATGATCATGTCATGTTTATCACATTCTAAAATGGTCCAAATTTTGATGTTAAATACAAACTTGAAATAACTCGCACCGATTTCTGGGCTCGAAATTTCGTGAAAACTTTGACGCATGCCTTTTATGGGCATATCATGTTTATCACATTCTAAAATGGTCCAAATTTTGATTTTAAGCACAAACTTGAAAAAATCGTACAGATTTCCGAGATGGAAATTTCCTAAAATGTTTGACGCATGCCTTTTATGGTCATATCATGTTTATCACATTCTAAAATGACCCAAATTTTGATTTTAAACAAAAACTTGGAAACAAATCGCACCGATTTCCTGGTTCAAAATTTGGTTAAAACTTTGACGCACGCCATTTATGGTCACATCATGTTTATTACACTCTAAAATGGTCAACAGCTCAATTATAAGGTCAACGTTGAAAAAATTCGCAGCGATTTCCGTGATCGAAATTTCTTGAAAACTTTGACGCATTCCTTTTATGGTCATATCATGTTTATCACATTCTAAAATGGTCCAAATTTTTATTTTATACACAAACTTAAAAAAACTCGCACCGATTTCCGGGATCGAAATTTCCTGAAAACTTTGAGGCATGCCTTTCAAGGTCATATCATGTTTATCACACTCTAAAATGGTCCAAAGGTCAATTATAGGGGGTCAACGTTGAAAAAACTCGCACCGATTTCCGGGATCGCAAATTCGTGAATACTTTGACGCATGCCTTTTCTGGTCATATCATTTTTATCACATTCTAAAATGGTCAAAATTTTGATTTTAAGCACATACTTTAAAAAACTCGCACCGATACCCGGGATCAAAATTTCGTAAAAACTTTGACGCATGCCATTTATGGTCATATTATGTTTATCGCACTCTAAAATGGTCCAAATGTCAATTATACGATCAACGTTCAAAAAACTCGTAGAGATTTCCGGGATCGAACTTTCATGAAAACTTTGACGCATGCCTTTCATGGTAATCTCATGTTCATCACATTCTAAAATTGTGCAAATTTTGATTTTAAGGAAAAACTCTAAAAAACACGCACCGTTTTTCGGGATCGAAATTTCGTGAAAACTTTGATGCATGCCTTTTATGGTCATATCATGTTTATCACTCTAAAATGGTCCAAATGTCAGTTTAAAGCACAAACTTGAAAAAATAAGCTCCGATTTTCGAGATCAAAATTTCGTGAAAATTTGACGCATGCCTTTTATGGTCATATCATGTTTATCACAATCTAAAATGGTCCAACGATCAATTTTAAGCACATACATGAAAAACTCGCACCGATTTCTTGGATCAAAATTTAATAAACACCTTGAAGCATGCCATTTATGGTCATATCATGATCATCAGACTATAAAATGGTCCAAAGTTCAAATTATTATGTAAACGTTGAAAATTCTCACAGAGATTTCCGGGATCGAAATTTCATGAAAACTTTGAAGTATATCATGTTTATCACATTCTTAAATGGTCCAAATTTTTATTTTACGCACAAACTTGAAAAAACTCGCACCGATTTTCGGGATTGAAATTTCGTGAAAACTTTAATGCATGACTTTTATGGTCATATCTTGTTTGTCACACTTTAAAATGGTTCAACGGTCGATTTTAAGGTCAACATTTAAAAAATTCGCAGCTATTTCTGGGATCAAAATATCGTGAAAACTTTGACGCATGTCTTTTATGGTCATATCATGTTTATCACATTCTAAAATGGTCCAAATTTTAATTTTTAGCACAAAATTGAAAAAACACGCACGATTTTCGGGATCGAAATTTCGTGAAAACTTTGTCGCATGCCTTTTATGATCATATCATGTTTATCACACTTTAAATTTCGTGAAAATTTTGACGCATGCCTTTTATGGTCATATCATGTTTATCACTTTCTAAAATGGTCCAAATTTTAATTTTTAGCACAAAATTGAAAAAACTCGCACGATTTTCTGCATCGAAATTTCGTGAAAACTTTGTCGCATGCCTTTTATGATCATATCATGTTTATCCCACTCTAAAGTGGTCCAAAGGTCGATTTTATGCACAAACTTGAAAATACTCTGACCGATTTTCGGGATGGAAATTTCGTGAAAACATTGATGCATGCCTTTTATTGCCGTCATATCATGTTTATCGAACTCTAAAATTGTCCAAAGGTCGATTTTAAGCACACACATGAAAAACCTCGCACCGATTTCCTGGATCAAAATTTCGTAAAAACTTTGACGCATGCCTTTTTTGGTCATATCTTGTTTATCATACTCTAAAATGATCCAAATGTCAATTTTAAGGTAAATGTTGAATAAACTCGCAACGATTTTCGGGATCGAAATTTCGTGAATACTTTGAGGCATGACTTTTATGGTCATATCATGTTTATTACTCTCTAAAATGGCCCAAAGGTCGATTTTAACCACAAATTTGAAAATACTCGCACCGATTTCCGTGATCGAAATTTCATGAAAACTTTGAAGCATGTTTATCATGTTTATCACACCCTAAACATGTTTAAAGTTCGATTTTAAGCACACACATGAAAAAACTCACACCAATTTCCGGGATCAAAATTTCGTAAATACTTTGACGCTTGCCTTTTATGGTAATATCATGTTTATCACACTATAAAATGATCCAAAGGTCAATTTTATGGTCAACGTTGTAAAAACTCGCAACGATTTCCAGTATCGAAATTTCGTGAATACTTTGAAGCATGCATTTTATGGTCATATCATGTTTATTACACTCTAAAATGGTCCAAAGGTCGATTTTAACCAAAAACTTTAAAAAACTCGCACCGATTTCCGGGATCAAAATATCGTAAAAACTTTGACGCATGCCTTTTAAGGTCTTATCATGTTTGTAACACTCTAAAATGATCCAAAGGTACTTCTTGGATTCTGAAGGTTAAATAGTTTTGTAATTCCTGAGTTCAGAAGGATGCCTCAGAAGGAAGTCGCCTTAGAAGCACAAGGATGCGTCAAAAGAACTATGAATTCCCAGAGGTCATTATTATCAGAAGAAGTGTTATATATAACAGAGGATCACTTAAGTCTCAGATCATTAAAAAGGCACCTTTGAGGATTGTAAAAGGTTAACTCAATCTTTCGGTGCCAAAAAGTCAAGAAAGCTGACTTAGCATTTAATGCCGCCGCGCGCCTTGGGCTTACGTCCACTACATGACAAAAATTACTGCAAATTCAAGATCAAATCTCACATGCTAGTCTAAAATATATCTGCAAGTACAAAGTGGACCCGACAAAATCAACCTGATACAGCAGGGCGCGGATCAGAATTGGATGAACACTCTAACGGATTATTAACGGAAACCAGATTGACAGACAACGGCAGTATTACCAGCATCGGTCCTAATATCAACGGAAACATTCTCTCTCTTTATAAAAAGAAGGTTTCCAGCATTTGAAAAAGTTGTTGAATTCCAACATAAGTACTGAAGCGAAAACAAATTTCAACCCACTTACAACCTTTTCATAGCAAACATTCAAATCCCATCTGTTTGTAATTGAACTTACTAGAACAAAGTTCAGAAGTTCACAAAGACATTATTGTTAAAACTATTGTAAATTACACTAAGCTGAGGGTAAGTTAGTGTAAGGGAGCGAAGTTCTAGTAAGAAATGTACTTAATAAAGACGAAGCTCAGAGCCTCAGATATAGAAGGACGGAACTTCTGTATTGGTATAGCTCAACAAAGACTGTTGAAGGGTACATCAGTCAAGGCACTGTAAAAGGTTTACTCTTCACTAGAAGAAGAGTTAATAGTGAATTAAATCTTGGACTGGAGTTTCCAAGGTCTGGATTAGGCAGAGGCTGAACAAGGATAAAAATCGCTGTTTGCATTTCCTTACGCAGCTTATTTATTTTGTGTCTATTCTATTCTGCATCTGAAATACATAAAATTGAAAAGGGGATTCTGAGTAACAAATACTTACTCAGAATCAACTTCAGAAGCAGCCTTCTGAAATTAATTGTGAACTCGAAAAAGATTCATTCTCCTTACTGGGTCCTACTATTGGTATAAGCAGGAACTCTAAATTAGATTTAACTAATCTAGAGTAAAAGACTAATATGGGTGAAAATAGCATAAAACACTTACCTGGAAATATGACCAGACTGATTCTCCCAGAAGGGCTGTCTATGTCCAGACCCTCACTGTTCTTTGGACAGAATTATACATTCTAGAAAAATAGAATGAATAATTTCATACAGTCGCAGGATATGTATGCATGGCTTGCTATAGCCAATGGACCATACACACCTACAACCACTGTAGATGGGGTTGTCTCTCCTAAACCTGAGACTGATTACAATGACTCTGACATAAAAAAAATTACAAAGTAATGCAGCTGCAATTAATTTTCTACAATGTGCCTCAGATGCTGCAGAATACAATAAAATTTCAGGATGCGAAAGTGCAAGGGAAATATGGAAAAAGCTTGAAGTATCCTACGAGGGCATTGAAAAAGTTAAAGAATCAAAGATTAATCAGAATCTACGACTCTATGAGCTATTTGAGATGGAGGAAAGTGAATCTGTATCAAGCATGAATGCAAGATTCACCAACATCATCAACGAGCTCAAAAGATTGGAAAAAAGCTTTTCAGAAGAAGAGCAAGTAAAGAAAATTCTCAGAAGCTTGGCCGAAAAGTGGCAAGCGAAAAAGACTGCTATAGAAGAAGCTCAAGATCTCATAACATACAGGTATGATGAGTTTATCGGTTCTTTAATCACTAATGAGATTTCCATGCAGAACTTTCAAAAGAAAGAAAAGTCATAGCATGAGGCAAAGAAGGTAATAATCCTAAGAGCAGAAGAAGTCTGTGAAAGTTCATCAGAGGATGATGAGGATATGGCCATGCTGGCCAGAAGATTTAAGAAATTCTTAAAGAAGAACTCAATGACTCCGTAGAAGTTTCAGAAAAAGGGAAGCTTTGCTCAGAAGTTAGACTTTCAAAAGAAAAACAAGTTCAGAAGATCTGAAGATAAAACCTAAGGTGAGACTCAAAAACCTTTAATATACTTTGAATGCCACCAGGAAGGCCATATCAAATCAAGCTGCCCAAAGCTAAGAAAGGCAAAGGGAAGAAAGCTATGGTGGCAACATGGAGCTATAGCGAGGAAGAAAGCTCTGCTGACACCTCAGAAAATGAGGAAACTGCTCAGATATGCTTCATGGCTGCGGATGATATGCACCCAACAGTAGAATCCTGGCATAACAGTACAGAAAAAGTATCATCCTCAGAAGAGAAACCTAGCCAGGGTAATGATGAGGTAAATTCCAAATTCAATATTCCTGAGGAAATCATGCAATTATTTGCGCAAATTTATAAGCAGGTAAAGAAAAATAAGAAGCACGTGAAGCTTCTAGAAGAAGATTTTGAGGACTTCTGTATCCGAGATATAGCCAGAGATAACTCCACCAAGGCCATTCACAAGAGACAAGGTGAACTTGATACTGAAGTTGAGAAGCTCAAGAAAGATTTACTTCAAGAACGAGTTAATGTCACAGACCTCAGTAGAAGAATAATGTTGATAGAAGGACATATATCTGGAAAAATAACCTTACCTGGAAAGTCAGCACCTTAGAAGAATGTACATCCTCAGAAGAAGGAACATTTTGCAAGAGAAGATGTATCCTCAGAAGATCAACACTTTTCAGAAGCAAAAGGTTGAAAGAATGAATCAAGATGAATCCTCAACACTAAGATAAAGGATCTATAAGGAGTATGGACACAAGTATGATGTAAATAATCATCAGAAAGGAGGTTATAAGAAAATGACTCAGAGAAATTCACAAGCCAGAAGAAGATTAATACCTCAGAAGCAACCATTCAGGAGCCTTTTGATCTCTATCCATCTCCCAAAACTCTACAAAAAGGAAAGGCCAGAGAGGTTGTAAAAGTCTTCTGCAACTTTTGTGGAAAGAAAAATCACACAACTTCTACATGTAGATTTAAGAATGGCTTTTATGATTCTTATGATTGGCCTGATTTAATTTATAATGCACCCGAACCCAAGGGAAACTGGGTTCGAAGATTCTAACCATTTACTTTTGCAGGTTAGTCTTAGATCCACAGAAGGTGTACAAATCTAGTATATAGACAGTGGATGCTCAAGACACATGATGGGAGATGAGACATCATTCATATCATTAGAACGTAAAAGATATGGAAACGTAAGCTTTGGTGATAACAAAAAGGGTAAAATCAATGGTAAAGGAACCATTGGACTAGAAATCAAAATAGAAGAAGTTTCCCTTGTAGATGGATTAAAGTTCAATCTTCTGAGTGTTGCTCAGCTGTGTGATCAAGGAAGGAAAGTCATCTTCGACTCAGAAGGACGCTCCATCATCGACTGTAAGTCAAATAAAACCTTGATATATGCTCCTAGAGTCAACAATGCGTTCACAATTTATCTAAATGATAAATCAAAGAAAGATATATGTTTAATGACTAAAGAAGAAGAGTCATGGACATGTTAACATGAATCTTCTGACTAAATTAGTCAAACAGAAACATGTTGAGGGTTTGCCAAGATTAAACTTCGAAAAGCATCACTTGTGTAATGCTTGTCAGTATGGAAAGCAGTTTAGGAAGAGTTTTAAATCTAAATCTGACTTCTCAACTAAAAGAGTCTTTGAACTACTCCATCTAGACCTGTTTGGCCCTGTTCTTCCCATGAGCATGGGTGGACATAGGTAGACCATGGTTGTTGTGGATAATTATTCCAGACATACATGGGTTATCCTATTGAGTAGTAAGGATGAAGCCTATGAAGGGTTTCCAAATTATGTAACAGAATTGAAGTAGAACAAGGAGTCCTTCTGTCTAAGATAAGAAGTGATCATGTTAGAGAATTTGAAAATAAATTATTTGCTGGATTTTGTGACGCAAGAGGAATTGAACATAATTTCTGACGCGATTCAAGGAACACTGATTATTGAGCATAAAATTTATAAAGACTTGGAATTAAAGTGGGAAGATCCTTTTCTAATTACATTTAAAAAGTTTATATCAAAGAGTGTTCAAGAAGTTGTAAATGAGCAAATCGAAGAGATTTTGATGATTTCGAATTCAACTCAAGTTTCAACAACTTCTAGTAAGACCAGCTTTAGAAGAAATGAAGAATTCCAGTTTTTGATTCAAGTATTTAAGAGGAGTTCAAGACTTGGTCTAATTGGAGATAGCTTAAGTGAGCTTTGGACACGCATGTGTAAATCACATGTTAACCCATTGGGATCTTGGCTAATCCATATCGGATCAATTACATGATGGAAGAAAATAAAGTTGCTGCTACATTATTTTTTTATATTAAATTAATTAGATTTTCTTTTATTATTTAGTATGCTTAGTATCCTAGTTTGTTTCATATTTCAAATTATAGTAGGATTCTTTTCTTATGCTTTAAGGATTTCAATCCTAAAGCTATTAGGATATTAGTATTTTATATTTGAACAAATTCTACATATAATTTTGTGCTATAGGGTTAGTAGTATTATATATAGAGATCTTTTTATTTGTATTAGAAAGTTTTTTTGATGATTAATAAAATTTCAGATTTCCTTTATGGAATTTTCAACTTCCCTTTAAGTGCGAGTACTTGTGATCTTGTTCTTGAAGTCTTATTTTGATTGTGATCAATTGTTGTGGCTAGACAATTGAGAATCAACCCCAAAACAGGTTCTTTCATCCAATTCGAAAGGTTGCGTTAACTATATGTTAGCTTGATTGTTCGTTTTATTTTCTAGGATTGGTTGTGCTATTGCTACCCTTTTATTTAATACTTTGATTTTGAATCTATTTTTTCTATATTCTTTGTTTTTCATAAACCTCACAATTCACGATCGGGAAATTTATTGAGTTCGGCGTAGTTGGATTCACATCAATTTCTCTACTTCTCACACCCCTCAACAAAATGGTGTTTTTGAGAGGAAGAACAAAACCTTAGTTGAAATGGCCAGATCAATGCTGAGTGACAACAACCTTCCCAAATACTTTTGGGCAGAGGCCATCAACACTGCTTGTTACATATTAAACAGGGTAAACATTAGATCTTTAATTGATAAAACTCCCTATGAAATTTGGAAAGGTAGAAAACCTAAAATTGGGTATTTTAAAGCATTCAGATGCAAATGTTTTGTACTAAAAAATAAAGAACAACTAGGCAAGTCCTAAAGCTGATAAAGCAATATTTCTTGGCTACTCAACACATAGCAAAGCTTATAGAGTTCTCATCAAAAGAAAAGTAATATTAGAGGAGTCAGTACATGTAGATTTCGATGAAACTAACCATGTAGGAAAAAGAAGAAGTTCAGAGGAAGATGGAGATTCTGTCTCACATAAACGAGTCTCTGAGACAATTCAAGAAGAAAAGTCAACAAATGATGAATCATCTGAGATCAAATTCTTAGAACATGAAGATGAAGAAAAATAACCAGAAGTAGTGAAGGTACATGTCCATCATGATCTGCCCAAAGAAACTCGAACCAAGAAGGACCATCCAGAAAGACTGATCCTTGACACGCCTCAGAACCCGGTTCTCACCAAAAGGCAACTCAGAAGAATGACAAGTCATCTAGCATTTGTCTCTACTATAGAACCAAAGAAATTTGAGGATGCAGAACATGACGAAAGTTGGATGATGGCCATGCAAGAAGAGCTGGACCAGTTCTCTAGAAGTGATGTATGGGATCTTGTCCCAAGGCCAAAGAACAAATCCATCATCGGCACTAAGTGGGTATTCAGAAACAAGCTTGATGAAGAAGGAAACATAGTGAGAAACAAAGTAAGACTGGTGGCTCAAGGGTACAATCAGCAAGAAGGGATAGACTATGATGAATCATTTGCTCCAGTAGCTAGACTTGAAGCAATAAGAATCCTATGTGCCTTTGCATCTCATATGGGATTCAAATTGTATCAAATGGACGTAAAGAGCACTTCCTTAATGGATTCATCTCAGAAGAAGTCTATGTTCAGCAACCTCCAGGCTTTGAGGACTCAAAACTTCCCCATCATGTATACAAGCTAAAGAAAGCTCTATATGGTCTGAAGCAAGCACCCAGAG
>CATIWQ010788879.1:0-11929 GCA_949673415.1 Euphorbia schlechtendalii
GTGAGCGTGTCAATCGAGTCAAATGATTCAATCTAATTTGGATAATATGGCTTTATAGGAGAATAAAAAAGTTCAAGGTCGTTTTTGTATTTTATTTCTCCACAAGTACTGAATGGAACTTTTCCATTTTCTACCTCTATAGATATGAATTTATGGAATGAAAAAATTGATGAATTTTTCATTTTTCTTTACATATTTTCTCTCTCTTGGTTTTCTTCCGATGCAAGAATATCTATAAATTGATCGTTATCGATCTTATGCTGCTGTAGAAGTCGCGGAAACTCGATTGTTATCTGATATACATGTGATACATTCTCGACTTAACTTACACATAGTATTGTTGCGGCATTCTTTGATTTTGGACACGGAAAAGGTACACGATTCGAACTCGTTTCTTTTGATTTCCTTTAGAACCATTCATCTACCCTTTTATTGCGTGCACCTTTTCATTTTGGTTGTATTTATCGAATTTTTTATTTAGCAAATTTTTGAATCTCTATGTAACACTGAACTTATTAAGATCAAATTAAGTTTGAAAAAAAGTTAAATTACATTGAATACAGATGCAAATTAATTTATTTATTTCAACTAGTAAATTCAATCAAAATAAGTTATGAGCTTACATTCTTATAATGTAAAAAATTTTGACCACAAAAAGGCTTTTTAAAGATAAAAATATCAAAATTAAACTATGCGATTTATATGATTTCAAATGAAAATCGTGGGCCAAAATGGTATAAACACAAATATGTGGTTTGGCAAGTTAATAAAATTAGTCTCCATCTATTATTTTCTCCTTAAAACTAACTTATCATTCAAATAGTTAGTTGAATAATTTCAAATTAAAAATGATAACTTATTTACAAATGTACATAAATTATTAGCATGTCAAATAATAGAAAGTCTAGAGTTTTGCACTAATTTTGAACGATATATTATATTGTATTATAAATAGATTCAGTTGCTTGGTTAATTTTAATTCAGTATAATTCATTTCATTGTAATTTAATTTAATCAATTTCATTTCAGTTCTGTCTATTATAAATTTATATTAAAATAATTACAATTCACATTTTAATTTAATCCATTGAACTTCATTTTATTTTAGTTTTCATAAGTTGAAAACAATAAGATAAGTTATAAAACATGGGCACCCCACCAAATATTAAGCTATAAGATTAAGTTATGAGTCCCACCGTTGACCTGGTTCGTAGAAAAACTTATGCCTTCTTAATTTTTATAACTTAGATGTTTATTTAGTTATAATTTAAGAATGGGATAAAGATAAAAAAAAACCATCTATTTAATTTTTTTTACTTTTCAATTCTTTTCATTATTGGTTGTAAACTACTAGCATTTGCTGATAAATCATGAATTTTATTAACCAAAATCAATGATATTACTAAAACAATCAACCATATTTTAACCAACCAAACACAAATTCCGAAGGTACAAGAGTAATAAAAATAAAAACATTACACTATTTTTATTAAATTATAAACCAAAACCTGTGATTATAAGTATAATGTTTTGAACTTAGAAAACTTATGACAATAGGCTACACCATAATTTGTTGTATTTTTTTGGCAAATTAACCACACCCATTTAAAGGAATAATTATTTTAACTATAGTTAAAAACATATTTAATTTTGAATAAATAACATGAAAGAGGACATGATTTTAAGAAAACATATTTAATTTTATACATGAGAGCATATTCAAGCTCGCGCGCGTGTATATATATATATATATAAAGTGTTTTATTTGTGAAAAACTTTATAAACAAAAGTAGCTGTAATAAATAAAGAAAAAAAGAAAAGACATATCAACCAATATGTAAATAAGTTAAGATTGGTAGTGTGAGTTATGAATAATTGGTGTGATAGGACAGCCTGTTTTCCTCTATTATTGTCAATCAACAACACCTTTTCTTATTATACATTACATAAAAGCTCTCCTACTTTCATTTTCTATCATTTTCACAAATAAATTTCATTTAGTATGGACATATACGTATCAATCTCAAACAAAACTCAACAACTGGGACAGTCAGTGAAATTTATCCAAATTAAATTGACCATAATTTCTAAGTTAATCCTTCTTAATAAAATAATTTATCTGGTTTCATCTAAATATTTATCTTAAAGTAAATTTAATATTTTCCGTACTAAATAATAACAACTATAATCACTAGTTTTTGGTTTAGTGGTCACTATCTCTTGAAAAATTTAAGAAATATGATTTTGTGAAATTAAACCTCACAATCAACAAAATTGATAAAAACATCTCATATTTCAAAAATAAAACAATAACAACTGTGTACTCTATATTTTAGATTAGAGAGCATATATGTTTTTACCGAAGACACTAGCTAGAACATATAAAGGAAGATAATAGAATAACTTATTTCTTGCAAGTCCAAAATAAGGGTTATTTATGTCTTTGAACTTGACTTTATTGGAATTAGGGATGACACTGGGCGGATGTCGATCATATTTTCACAATTTCAAGACTGAGACATAATGTGCTTGTGTTAGATTTGAAATGATGAAAATATGAATTCATGTCGGATCTGTTAGAAAATTCGTGAGCTTTAGAGAGTGTTGGGTTTTATAGCTCGAGTGAGTAAACAGGACTTGGCTTGTTTTAAGGCTCAGTCTTCAACACTTACGTCTGGACTTAACACCAACATTGACTCATAACAAAGCGAAACTTATTTACTTTATTGCCAGGAAAGCAATTTATGTGTGGACTTCTTAGCCATACTAGCCTTATTTCTTCGAAGTGGTCCTCTCAATTTCCAGAACAACATCTTCTTTTCTCTGTGGGTCACCAAAAAATTCTAATTTATTTTATAAATATGGTTTGGGTATCAAATTAAGATATCCAAACATTCATACTTGAAAGTGTTCCATTTGAACTACAATTATTTGGTAAAAGAAATTCATATTGAATATGAGGACTATATAGAGCTTTGGATTATACAGGTCAATTAAGTTTCTTGGAACCCTACCAAAACAGAACATTTTCTTCATTTATAGACTACTTAAGCCCTATTAACACATCATTCTCTAGTTGAACCACTTCTCTTCAAAAACCTGACACTACCTTTTTTTCTGACTATTTCATAAGATCTTTTTGTCAAGAATGAACGGACCTTTACCTTTATCAACAAAACTACACATTTCCAAGCTTAGGTGTTGTTTGGAATTAATTTTTTCAAAAAAAATATATATATATATATATATATATATATATATATATATATAATTGAATTGAAATCTTTTGGTAAAGTTGAATTGAATTGATTATCTTTTAATTCATTTGTTTGAGAAAGCTTAGTTTACAATGAAGAATTCATTTGATTGTTTTTTTCAATTTATTTTTTTATTTCTTTTTACTATCGTAAATTTGACTATGTATTGTCAAACTATATATAAAGTGTAACATAAGATTTGATAAGTTAAAAAAATATTCAATGACCTAAACTAATCGAATTCCTTCAAAATCATGTCATATCTTTGAAAATTTCAAATAAATATACATGCAAGATTTCAATTCTCATATGAATTGATTTCTTTCAATAAGTTATCATTCCAATCAATCAAACTAAACATAATAAATTAAAATTCAATTGAATTCTCTCAAAATTTAACATTACAAAACAAGGGCGAGTGTTTATGTGAAGCACTGAAATACCAAGTTCTCTGCATACCAAGGCTTGCATATTAATTTCATTTTCGCACCTACCAAACAAAAGGAATAGTGTTGGACAAACAAATTAATATCTCACATTGACTATAAATCAAGAATGATTTATGACTTTAAGAGTATATATAAGCATGAGCAATATTTTTTTGTTGGTATGAGATTATTTGGGTAAAGTCCTGTTGGGACTCAGTGTCCCTTGATGATATAGGCCCAAGTTCTCATAAGCCTTATATCTTCTAACCCGTAGAAAACCCTCTTAACCTAAGCTCCTTAAGTGATGCGTTTTGATTAACCCTCAGTATATAAGCTCTCTAACATCAGTTGTAACCCTAATCCATCTCATTTTACACCTTCTAAAACTCTTTCTCTCTTCACCTCTAGGGGTGTGCATTCGGTCGAAACCGAATCGAATAGAACCAAACCGAATTAATCGAACATCAAATAAGAAAAATATTGTTAACCAAACCAAACCAAATAAGAATCAAAACCGAATTAACCAAACCGAAATAAATTATTCGGTTTAGTTAAAAACCGAACCAAACCGAAATTTTAAATTAATTAACAAAAATTTCAAATTTTAACACTTAAAATACAAAATGCACATCTAATATAAGTATTATAATGGATTAAATGGCTTAGTAGAGACACATAAATGAATAAAAGTGCATTTTTGAGAAGAGGAATAGAGGTGTGATATAAAAATAAAATTTTATTATATGTTTATATATATTTCGGTTCGGTTCAGTTATTACGGTTTTTTCTATACAAAAACCGAACCGAATCGAATAACTGAAATATTGACATTTTACAAACCGAACCAAACCGAAGTTTTAAAATAACCAAACCAAATTAATATTTTGGTTTGGTTCGGTTTGGTAATTCAGTTACCGAACCATTTGCACACCCCTATTCACCTCTTCAGATTATTGTTTATGTTGATCTTTGATTCCTCTTTTTTATGGCTTTGATCTGCTGATGTGTTAATGCAGTTATAACTTGAAGCTTGCTATATATTTTTCAAGTTCTTATGGATTCCGTTACGATTGAAGGAGGCGATTTAGGATTTATTCTCTTTTTTGTATGTGTTTGGGTTTAGGCTTGTTTCTTTGGTTATTTTCGGGTTCTTGTATGCTTATTGAGACTTCTCACTTATACTGGATGGTTGTATCTTCAATTGGGCTTTTGATTTCGCCACCATTAATAATAACCTCTTACTCCTTCACTGGTGGATTACCCTATACATGGGCTGTATGGGAAAAGTACCATAAAATGGGAACCACCTAAAAATCTTTTTTGCAAGTTATTATGTTCATATGCATGTTTGATTCAATCATTCTAAGAAAATAGCGATTACATGTTTGATGTTTATTCATTGATTTTCATGCATTGTTTCTGAAGTTTTGTATCTTTTATCACGATTAGAATTTCTTGCATGTTTATCTCTGAGTTGCGATCTTTTAGGGATTTATAATTGTTATTGCTTTAAGATCTGTTGTGTTAAGGTTGAAAAGTATTTTTCTTAAAATCATTACTCTTTGATCTAATTTTTCTGCCTAGTTTCCATCTACATTTTTTGTATTAATCTCTTTCACACAAAGCTCTTTATGTTGTTTTAATGATTTTTCAACTGTTTTCATAATTCTGAATCTTAAATTAATTTCATAAAGAAGTTGATCTTCAGTGGCATGTTTTTCTTTTTGTTTTTTTAACTTGATATATCTTTTGTGGGATTCTAATTCTTTGTTGTTGCCTTTCTATGGTTTGCTTCCTCTGATCTATTGAGGAATCTTGGACAAATCTTAGAGATACTTGATTTCAATTAGAAAAATTACAAGTCCCAAACTCACTTGGAAATGAATCTCCCCTTTAATACTCAAAATGGAGTTTTGTGCACATTGTAAGTATCCCTCTCAACTTTTGGAAATGAATCTCCCCTTTAATACTCAAAAAGGAGTATTTGTGCACATTGTAAGCATCCCTCTCAACTTTTACTGCTTTGATTGAGTTTTGCTCAGAATTTGAGATCATTTTATGCATATTTTGCTTGTGATCTTTATATTGATTACATTTTCTCTTCTTAAGTCATGTATTCTTGATCTTCTAGCATATATTGTGAAAATCTGTATTGAAATTTTATTAAGATTGAAAGATATTGCTTGTTTTTTAATGAGATTGTTTGTTATCTCCTTAAAGAAGATAATATGTTTTGTTCTTTTGTTTGTCTATCTTTCTTTTTTAGGATTTATCCTTAGTCTTTTTTCAATCAACAGGAGTCTCACCTTGCTAGTTCTTCTTTTCAAGATGTCTATAGCTAAATTTATTCTTGCAAAATTCGATGGTAAACTTAAAGATACTTTATGGAAACAAAAATTAAAAGATGTGATGATTCAAACCAAATGTAATAAGACTCCGAAAGGTAGAGCAAACATGTTTCCTACTCTCAATAAAGAGGAAAAGGATGAAATTATGGACATGGCTTTCTCTACCATCATTCTGAATTTGACTAATAATATTCTAAGAAGAGCTATGGATAATGAAAATGTTGTCACCATAATGGCTAAACTTGATGATTTTTTTAACCACAAACACTGCTAGGACGGTTTATTTAAAAGAATAGTTGTTTAACTTTGGAATGCGTCATCAAAAGAAATATTGATGAAAACTATGATGATTTCTAAAAATTATCACAGATCTTAATATTGTTGGTGCACTATCAATGATAAGGATTAGTCAATAATTTTTCTAAACTCTTTACCTAAAAAAATATAAGAATTAACAAGAAGCATTAAAATATGGTAGGGGATATTATAGATGTTAAAGATATTATTCCATCTCTTTAGATGAAAGAGCTTAAATTTAATTTTGATCATAAGTCTAAAGGTCAAAATGGTAAATATGTGCATGGCAAGAAAAAGGTCTTGTGTTTAAGGATCAAGGTGGAGTCCTTGAGATTTAAAGAGATAATAATTTTCTCTTAAAAGGTTATCTATCAAGAGGTCTCAGTTATCTTCTTGCATCTATCTATAATGGAAATTCTAATGTTGTGTCTAATTAGTGATCAAATTGATTTAAAGATAAGAGGTTAAATCACATTGGTAATAAAGGTTTAAATCAACTTTTCACAACCCTTGACTTGCCTAGGTCTATTAATGATGATATTTGTGTAACTTGTGCTATGGGAAAAGCCCATAAGTAAAGTTTCGGTGTTGTACATGTTAAGTCTAATGATACTTTTAAATAAATTCACAGTGATTTGTCAGGATCCTCTTATGTCCCTTTCTCCTTGTCTAATTACCAATATTTTGTGAGTCTTATTGATAACTTATCTATGAATATGATGATGTATTTGAAAAGTTTCTAGTCTCGAAAGTGCTTCTTGAAAATCAAGTTAATTTCAAAATTATTATTTTTTGAATTGACAATGGTCTTGAATTTGTTAATACTCGCTTTAGTGAATTTTGTACTAAAAATGGCATAGTTAGGCATAGGACTTGTGCTTACAAACCCCTTAGTAAAATGGTGTTACTTAGAGATATAACAAAACTATCCTTAATAAGTTTAGATTTCTATTATTATAGTCTTGTCTAACTCACAGTTTTTGGGTAGAAACTGTTGTTACTGCCTGCTATCTCATTAACAGACCACCCAATTCATCTTTTAAGTCCAAATAACCTAATGAAGTTTGGTTCGAAAAACCTGTCAATTACAGTTTTCTTAAGGTTTTTGGATTTCTGGCCTATGTTTTGTCTAGTGATTCTAAATTAGACCCAAGAGATGAAAAATGTAATTTTATAAACCATCAATATGGTGTTAAAGTTTATATATTATGGGGTCTTAAAATGATCATAAGTAGAAATGTAACCTTTAATAAAAATATTTTTCCTAATATTACTAAAACTGATGATGCTCTAAGTTCTCAACATGATAATGATGGAGTTTGATAAAGTTGATAATGTTAGAATCACCTAATGATATGAATAATAATTATTTTAATTAAATTTTTTATAATGACCCTAATAATAATGGGAAATATGTCGATGAATACCAGATAAATCATGATAATAATAATAATAACAATAATAACATAATAATACTCTTGTGAATACTGAAATTGATAGGCCTAGAAGAGAAACAAGGTGTCCCTCTATACTTAATGAATATGTTGTTTATGATTTTAATTATTATGGTCTTGTTGACTTAGCCATTTTAAATACTGTGAACATTAAGTCTGATGTTTCCTTATGCTATGCCCATGCTAGAAATAATAAGGATTGGACTAGTTGGCTGTTAGTTATGAAGGATGAAATGAAATCACTAGCTAAAAATGATACCTGGAAATTAGTTCCAATGCCTGAATCCAAGATAATTATAGGATATAAGTGGGTCTATAGAAAGAAACATGTAGTTGCTAAGGGTTTTGCTCAAATTGAAGGCATTGACTAAAACGAGATTTTTTCTCGTGTGGTCAAGCATGTGTCAATAAAACTTATTTTGTCTCTAACTTCTTTTCATGATCTTAAATTGAAACAACTTGATGTTAAAACTGCCTTTTTACATGATAATTTAGAAGATGAAATATATATATGTCTCAACTAAAAGTTTTGTTTAAAAGGATTTTGAAAATCATGTTTGTTATTTAAAAAAGTCCTTATATGGTCTCAAGCAATTCCTTAGACCATGGTACTTAAAATTTGATAAGTTCATGTTAGATCTTAATTTGAACAGAAGCAAGTATGATTTATGTATTTACTTTAGTAAGCTGTCCAATACTTGCTATATCTATTGGCTGCTATATATAGATGACATGCTTATTGTGTTGGTTAATTAAGGAAGATAATGAACATGAGAACTAGCATGACGAAATTTAAAACTTAAGATTAACCTTAAAGGATCTCCTAAGCATGACATGATTGACATAATCTCAATTGAAATGTTCTATAGATGTTATAGGTTTATAAAACTTATTTAAAGAAACCTAGCATCTATGTTTAGAGCATTACCAATTAATGTGCGCCTTCCTTTGATGTGGTGCGGCTCTCCCTTAGAGCAATCAAACAGCACTCTATTAGCACAAGCCTTCAAAATGGACGGCCTCTATGACACATCCACATGGACCCCACTGACTAAAACCTCAAGTAGAGGGAGAACTCGTTAGTTAACAAGCAGATGCTAGATCTCTTGTAGACCAACCTGGAAATATAACAAGCAGATGCTAGATCTCTTGTAGACCAACCTAGATCTCTTGCGAAAGCTATAGAAACTCGTGGAGGATCTCGCAAAAACTCGAAAGAAAAAGGAGTCAAAACTTAGAAGAAAGGTTGAGCTAAAGTAAGTAAATAAGGAGGGGGAAGGGGTTTATTATTGAATACAATGTAATATTCATGAAAATCACCAATCCCACAAGGGCTTTAACAAGCCCGTGGGCTGCTGCACGAGATACTCGTAGAGCATCAGTTCCGCACAAGGTAAGCCCCACGTGGATATGCCTTGCTTGTAGCGTGGGCTTGCGGCAGGCCTTGCGGGCCTCCGCGAGCGCTGTTCTCATAGCACTCGTGAGGCCTGCTTGCGGGCTTTCCCAAAGCGCTTCCAAGCCTGCGAACACTTCTAGCACTCGCGTAGGCTTGCTTCGCGGGCCCTTGTGAGATTTCTCACAAGGCACACTCGTAGTGTTCTAGTTCGGGTAAACCTTTTCCCTTCTTTCTTGGTTTACTAATCAGACAAAAATTGGTCCATCAAAAACAAATTTCACTCTCCCTTTTATTCTTGGTATAGACCCATCTATAAATCCTTCATTCAGTCCGGTGAAGGCCCAATGTGTGAGACCTCAAAGTATCCCGAAGTATAGAGTCGTTAGAGGCTAACCTAAACTTATCTTCCCATCAAGGAACCTTTATGCTCTATGTTCCAGACTAATATGGAGCTTGATAACTCTAGTCGATCAAATGGGCTTTCCTACAAAGGTGTAAGATCCCCCGATACTCGGAACATCACGTGCCTATGACTTGATCCGGTTCTGCAATAGCAACTAGTACAATACACTCCTTCCATCACGTTAAGTACCATCCAGTTTATTAAGCTCAGATTATGTGTTAGCTCATGTAATTATCGTAGCTATCCTGGAATTATACTTATTCACGAAGAACACCACTCGCTTTTATATATTGAGATTGACTGAAAACAAGTTTATCAATCTCATACTCTAATAAGAGGTTATGAGTGTATCACTTCAATAAGAGGCAATAAGTTACAAGTCCCATTATATCAATATACCAGGAGTGATGGATCCCATCTTGACTACTTGGCTTACCAATGAAATATCATCACTATACTTGTGATCACAAGGTATGAATAAGTATGACCCAAATTATAACTACTCCCGTACAAGGTAACTAGTATATCAGGTTTGAGGATACTGTTACTCCTACTGCAATAAAACATGGCACCAACACATGGATATAGTTATTTAAGAGTGACTGTCTTATAGTAGTCTCCAATGTATTACCCAAATACATTCATTTGTTAACCCAAGGTACCACCTTCAGCATGTGAGATCGGTGCTTGAATCAAATCCAATGAGTAAGCCTAAACATGTTAGTTTGTTCGATTCATTGATGTCCAATCTCAATGAAACTATTACTAGGGATATTTAGACTTTTCATAGTAACATGTGTGTGCAGTTTTCACTACACATAGCTTCCACAATGTCCTCACACTTTCACACTATTAAATAGTCACAGACTGTCTAATTTTATCAATGAGTATATATACATACTTAATAGCATATATATAATACCGGTGAGATATATAATTTAGAAATAATCATTGATATATACAAAGATGCCTTATTATCTATAAACAATAATCTGAAACTATTTGAATGTTATTGACTAATAAAGACATATCGTTGTAATTGCCTCCAGAACATACATCATGTCTAATGAACTCCCACTTGCACTACAACCAATTTCCCATGTGCTTCATGCCATACTCATTAACATGCTGGTCTTGCTTAACTTGAGTAAATGGCTTTGTTAGCCAAACCGCTAGATTCTAATCCGTAGGGATGTATTCTAAGCTAATTCCTTTCTAACAACTATCTCTTGAATGAGATGGTACATTCTAAGTACATGTCTATTTTTTTAACGAGGTCATGGTTCCTTTACTTGAGCAATAGCCCCATTGTTATTACAATAAACCATTAGTAGATTTACAATGTTGGACACCACGTCGAGATCACCAATAAATCTTTAAAGCTAGAAAACTTGTTTAGCTATTTTAGAATAAGCTATATACTCAAATTCAGTGGTTGAATTAGCAGTTGTATCTTGTTTGAAACTTTTCCAAACAATTACCCCTCAATTTAATATAAACACATAACCTGATAGGGACTTGTAATCATCCCTGTTAGACTGAAACTCATGTCACTTAATCCCTTCACAGAGAGATCAGTTTCTCCATAAACTAAAAACATATCCTTAGTCTTTCGTAAGTACTCGAGAATAGTTTTAACTGCCATCGAGTGCTTCCCAATTAGATCAGATTGAAATCTACCAGTGACGCTCAAGGCATGTGAGATGTGTGGCTGAGTGCATACCATAACATAAATGACATATTCTATTACTGAAGCATAGGGTAATCTATTCATGCACAGTCTCTCCTCTTGTATTCTTGGACACTTAAATTTAGATAGGTTAATCCCGTGAGACATGGGAAAGTAACCCTTTTTTGACTACTTAAGGTTAAATCTAACCAAAACCTTATCTATGTATGTACTGAGAAAGACCTAGCAGCTTCCTAGATCTATCACGGTAGATCTTTATATCAAATATAAAAGCTCTTCTCCAAGGTCTTTCATGGAGAACTTCTCTGATAACCATGAATTAACTTTTTGAAGAAAAGGAACATCGTTTCTAATTAATAATATGTCATCCACATATAACACAAGATAAACGACCGCACTCCTAACCTTCTTAGATACACAAGGCTCATTCAGAGGCGGTTCCATGTGACCACCAATGGGGTCTATAGAACCCCCAAAATTTTGAAAAATAGTGTTATTTTATGTATATTTAATATATGTGTGAGCAGATGACACAGAAGCGATGGGTCGAGAGCACGCTAAGATGAGAGGCTCGGTCCACGAGGGTGTTTTTGTGAAAATAAAATATCAGGTGGGGGACCTGAAAGGTTAAAAGAAAAAACGAGATCGATTTAGAT
>CATIWQ010789385.1:0-11112 GCA_949673415.1 Euphorbia schlechtendalii
ATCTGAATTCAACATCGAATATGTGACCAAAAAAGTCATTAAGGGATGAGAAGTCGCTTAACTTTTGGCAAATCAACCCTTGGACTCTGATTACGTTGAAAATCTAGAGTTTCCAGATGAGAAACTAGCATTGATAGAGGACGTAGGTACAGAGTGGAAAATGTTCTTCGATGGCGCAATGAACAGGAATGGAGCCGGCCTAGGTGTTATATTAATAACACCACAAAATGAAGTTATACCCCTTTCCAAACGATTGGAATTCCCAGTAACAAACAATGGGGCAGAATATGAAGCTTGCCTATTTGGGTTGGAAGCACTTTGAAAGGCACGAGTAAAAGAAGTCTCGGTGGTTGGAGACTCAGCTATGGTGATTAAACAAGTCATTGACGATTGGGAAATAAGAGAAGAATCACTCCGTCCTTACGTGGAAGTAGTATGGAAAATCTCACACAAATTTTCCAAATGCATCTTCAAACACGTGCCCAGGGATGAAAACCAAATGGCAGATGCACTCGCTACACTAGCATCAATGTGGGAAGGCCCTGAAACTCAGTCAATCAAGCTTGTTGTATTGTAAACATCCAAAGAACCCTTCTACTATCGCGTAGTGGAAACAGAGGATCAACAAGCTACCGGGAATTGGTCCTTCGACATCGTCAAATTTTTACAGACTCGGGAATACCCAGAAGGCGCAATAGACTCTAAAAGAACCTCATTACAACTATTAGCGACTCAGTTCCATCTCGTAGATGGGGAACTGTTCAAGCGAACATCAGATTGAATGCTGTTGAGATGTCTTTCAAAACAGGAGGCACTGATGGTAATGAGACAAATGCACGCGGGAGACTGTGGTCCACACATGAATGGGATAGCACTGGCTAAGAAAATATAGTGTCAGGGATATTATTGGACAACAATAGTCACAGGCTACATATCGAAAGTATAAAAGTGGCACGAATGCCAGATATACGGTGACATCAGCCATCTACCCCCATCCGAGCTCCATAGCTTATCTACTCCTTGGCCATTCTCAGCATGGGGCATCGACATTATTGGCGTGATTCGGCCAAACTCGACTAATGGACATCAATTCATTATAGTAGCAGTCAACTACTTTTCAAAATGGGTGGAAGCCGAATCCTACACCAACATCAACGCTGAGAAGATGACCAAGTTCATTGAAAAGTATATATTCGCCTGATATGGCATCCAACATCACATTGTATTGAATAATGGAGTTCAATTCCAAGGAGCCACATTAGACCTAATGAGGGAATATGGGATTTAGCACCACCAGTCATCACCATATAGGCCACAGGCTAATGGGGCGGTAGAAGCATCAAACAAAGCGATTAAGAAAACCCTGAGCAAGATGGTCGTTAATTACCGGAATTGGGCTGATAAGTTGCCATTCGCAGTATGGGGATACAGGATGAGCATAAAAAATCCAACCAATCAAACCCCTTTCTCGTTAGTGTATGGGATGGAAACAGTTTTACAGGTGGAAATGGAAGTGAAATCGCTTCGAGTAGCACTGGAGGAGAGATTAGAAGAGTCAGAATGGGTAAAGGCCAGATTTGAACAGTTGAACATGATTGATGAACAGCGGCTAAAGGCACTGGATCATTTGTAGATGTACCAAGAACGCATGGCTAGAGCATACAACAGTCGAGTTAGGGCCAGAAGCCAATCGTTAAAAGCAGGACACTTGGTTCTGAAACAAATGAGACCCTCAAATGTGGACCAACGGAGAAAGTTTCACCCAAATTGGGAAGGCCCTTATGTAATTAAGAAAATCTTGAGCAAAGGAGCTGCCAAGATCATGGACATGGATGGAAACGAGTTCGTCAATCCAATCAATCAAGATAAGCTCAAGCGCTACCACGTGTAAAAGCAAAAGAAATAAATTTAAAAAAGTTGTACACCAAAAAAGAGAGAAAAACCAGTCTGCCAGATGACACTTGGCTACCTGGGTAACAATTAGGATCATTCTTGTATAAAAACCAGAAATGTCTACTGAGTTGAAAACCCGTGAAGGGCGACTTAGGCAAAAATTAGGACAAGGTGAGGAATAGAGGGACCGTGAGTTAGAAAACCTGCTCTAGGTTAACTAGCGGTAGGACTCAAATCATTAGAAAACCTATACCCTTTTAAAGTCGTTCAACGAAATGTATTATATTTGCAAAGATTTATGTTTACGTTTATATGAATAGTTTATATGTTTATGTTCATAATCCAAGAATAAGTCAAAAACACAAGTCAGAAAATAAATGACGAAAATAAATAAGATCTAAGGGTGCTAGTCATTCCATCGTACGCGCTTCCTCGAAGTATGGGGAAGGGGGTCCAAACCATCTTCATCCCTCTCCCACTCACGAAACACCATAAAGTGCTTATCAGCATTGGGGAGAACCTTGATCTCACCAAGCCATTCACAGTAGAATTCATCAGTGTTGGTGGTCTCCGGGGTAGTGTAATCCAGTATAACGACCCGAGAGCGTTCCCAGAGCCTCCGCATAGCATCAGGAGTGTCAAGACCAAAGTTATGGAAACTGGTCGAGCATAGAGACTGAGGAACTCGTTGCTGACACCCATACTACCTGCACAGATGAGAAGGGGAATAGGACGTAACGCCAAACAGCCTCATCAGCAAAACACCAGAATCATGGACGTCAGTAACTACGAACGGAATCTCTAACCAAGGGCTGAGCCAACGAACCTTAGAAGATCAGTAGGAGCCCAAAATCTCGACCCAAGTACCTTCTCTCAGTGAACGATGATCCTTCTTGGTGAAGCCTCTAGGACCATAATGCGAAGGGAGGTATCGAGCTTTCCCTAAGGGTGGTTCAACTGAAGCTTCTCCAACAGCCATACCTACGTTAACCCATTCATTTAAACAAATAATAAAAATCACGAAAGAAAGAGATGAGGAAAGAGAATTACCTCTAGTAAAGCAAAATGGTCTCCTGCTAAATCTTGATTCACCGAAGCAGCGTCTAAGTGGACCAAACTCTTAGCCAAGGCTAAAGTTGTAAGAGAAAGGCTTGTAGAGAGTGGGTCAATGACCAAAAGCAAGCGGAAAGGCGCAATCGCTCCAACCCCACAAACAAATTCCGCTAGAAGAAGTACAGTCACCATTAAAGGCCAAGCTAGAAGACTGCTAGGTGTATTCTCACACGAGCTAAGGATAGCTTTAACCCGGAAGCCACCAACATCAGGGGGAGCTGACAAAAAGCGCCTGCTGGACTCCAGGTTCCATAAACACTTCAATTTATCCTCTCCTCCAAATTGGAAAGAAGGAAAGGTGAAGGACAGTATCGCGGGGGATATTGGCGTGGACTCCTTCGAAAAAGGGAGCCCTAGAATAGCATTAAACTCCTCGACCAAGGGACAAAGCTCAAAGTAGGCAAAGTGAAAAACATGGGCGGCGGGATCCCAAAACTTCATAGCAGCACAAATGAAGGCCATATTCACAAGCCTAGAAGCAAGGTACTAAAGACCCCGCAGACCAAAACTCTCAATCCTTCGCTAATCGGGTCCCCGAACAGTGTGGAGAAAGATCCTAAGGCACTCGTTATAGGTCAACATCATAGAAGAAAAGAGCTAAAGAAAATCCCTCAAGACTGGTGTTGCCTACACACATTAACCACTTACATCAGCATTAACATTCATTCATACATATACGAAAAACATTCACAAACAAGCAAGCATATTCATAAAATAAAACACCACATGTGAGGACCTGGCACTACGAAAGGCCAAAATCCCCTTTTCTTTCATAAATCAAAAGTTTTTTAAGATTCTACAAAGCAGAGCTATCTAAAAAGTCCGATTCGAAAAGAGGAATCTAAAACTAAAGCTAAAAAGGAACTCCTAAGCATGCACCGCCTACGTGTTATCTCCACCCAACGGATCTCGGGGCAACATGGTATATATCTCAAAATCCTCAGCACCTAATCTCCCGAGAGCACCACCTGCTGAACCAGACATAGGAGGAGGCTGGGGAGTGTGAAGAAAATTGACATCCCATTTTGGAGTGAAGAGTCGCCCAGCATCTGGGTCATCAAGTAGGGAATCGATATCAAATGTAAGAGGCTGGTGAGGACCCGAGGTGGAAGCCCGCGCTTCTACTCGAGCCTACTCTGCTGCAGCAAATCCTGATACTAAGCCTACAAACTCTGGTGACTAGCTTCCAAACTCTGATGCTGAGCCTGCAAACCCTTGTAACGGACTCCCAACTCCTGGTAACTAACCTCAAGGCCATGATAGCGAGTATCTAAACCTTGATGGCTGATCTCCAGTGACTGAAATCGACCATCGAGCTCCTGGTAGTATTGCTCGAATCCCACGCTCCACGTCGCCATATCCTACATTCGTAAAACATGTCACGAAAATCACATCCATGTACATAAAAAATAACATTTCATGAATTGCATATGATAGGTCGAGAAATACAACATACACGGGTAATCCCATCCTGTGAAATCATCAAGTCCCTCAATGTAAAAGAATGTCTAGCAACCTGATCCATCTCCTCACGTATGACCTGCAAAAGGAAAGGAGTGAGTAAACGAATGGCAAGACACCCCCGAAGATCGCTGGTAATCTAAAACTCACATGAGTAGTATCAGAAGGGTCGTAGGACAACGTATGGGAGCTCGGGGGAAGAGGCACCTACCGTGAGGTTCCCATGGAACCCATCAAGTAGAATGTAGAGTCAAGGGGAACCGCAAACCTCCCTTCTATGACGCTTGAAGATGTACTCGCGTCCCCGGCTGCAGCATTCAAATCGGGTACGCGAACCCTCTTCCGGGAAAATTCCTAAAAAGATAGAAAAACAGTCAGAAATGGGATTAACATGGGTAAAACAATTAACACATTTCATACCCGGCATCCCACACCAGTGCCGCTAGCACTTACACCACCATCAACTCTCGGATCCCTAACACGAGCAGGGGGACGCTCCGCCTCGGCCTGAGTCGATGGGTGAAGAGGGAGCAGTCTCTCCCTAATGAAGGCCTCGTAGTCACCATGCGGCCTGGAGAGCCTTACGCCATGATCCTCAAAGAGTACCTCCCGCTCATCGGGATCAGTGACCACCAAGTGCGCCCAGAATAGTCTAGTGGAAGGCGCAGGCGGAATGCGCCTCGCGGATACTGGCTTAGTTCACCAGAACTAAATACGCTCTCCCAGGTACCACTCACGGGTTCTGGGCCCCTCAAGGATGAAGCAGTTTTGATTCATGTCTCACCGGATCTCCTTCGCTATATGATAGCTTGGGACACCCCTCCATGGGTTGCGCTCCACCTGAAAAGAAAGAAAAACAAAGTCAGAAAAAGTTTAAAGACAAAAATATGATTACATCCATCAAAATAAGGTCCATCACCTACTCAAGGGTTAATACACAAAGATACTAATAGTAACTAGCAGAATCCAAAAAATCTCCCATGAATGATGAGAAAATCCGTGCCATAAACGGGGCTCCCTCCAGAGTGTCAACAAACTGTGAGGTGAGGAGGAACCGATGATAGAAAGCCCATGCCTACGAAATAAAGGGATCAGTTAAGGTTAATCACTCAATAACCGATGTACACAAATCACAAAGTAAGCAAACAATACTTGAAGAACCATGGGGCAGCAACGCAGAGCATGCAAACGACCCCGAACTACTAAGTCAAGGGCAAAATAAGTCTGCGCCAAGATCGCCCGCGGCCAATTAACAGAGTGACCATATTTGATCAGCCCATATTTGATCTCACTATTCAAGTCTGCTAGTGGCTCAATCAGCCCATATTTGATCTCACTATTCAAGATCAGGAAAAATGTCACACTCAACAGAGTGACCAAAAATGACTAGACGTACAGAGGAATCTCGACCTCGAAAACAGACTATCGACCCGTCCAGTAGTCAAACAACATGCTATAATGCAACGCTCGGCCTTTGGGGTCAACACCGAGCAAGTATTTGACGCGATTACAAGCAGTTGGAGCCTTGAAGAACCACTCCAAAAAGGCATCAAACCGAATCACGGTACCAGCCTAGGGTAGACCAGTTATCACTACAACATCAAAGGGAGTAATGGTAACCTCCCCGATCGGAAGATGGAAGGTGTATGAAATGTTGCACTACCTCTGAGCAAGCATGACTGATGTAGCATAAAAAAATAAGGTAGGCCGTAAGGATCGGGCAAAGGGATCGAAGCCGGTGGCCTCGATAGCCTGAACTAGCTCGGGGTGAGAAGAAGCATGACGATACCACGCTTGGATGGTAAAATACCCACCAGTAGGACGTAGGGTGGGGGACTGCAAAATAAATTAAGTAAACGCATTTTGTAATTAAACGCAAAAAAAATGGCGAGAAAAACACCAAAAATATTTTCTTTAAATAGTTAAATAGTTTAGATCCAAAACACGTTTAGATCCCGAACTTTATTATTGTTTTTTTAATCTTTCTACTTCTCACGTTTCTCAAAGATGTCCTTGGATATTCTCGGGTTTAAAACAAATTTAGAACCTGAGTCCTATTATCGTTTGGATAAATATTTTCTTCAAAGTTTTTTTTTCAGATCCGAAAAACGTTTGGACTCTGAATTTCGATTATTTTCCAATCTCTTCTCCATAAAAAACAAAATAAATAAATAAATATATATATATATATATAATAAAATTATATTTTTTTTCTTTTACGAAAAGAACCCGGAGAGGCACCGCCGGAAAAATTCGGTGAGCCCCCAATGCCTCGCTAGAGCGTCACTGGCAAGCATCCCTTATGACCCTCGCCAGGTGGCTTGGCGGGGGTCCTAAGGGACCCTCGCCAGTAGGCCTCGAGAGGGTCCCAAGGGACCCTTGCTAGTAGGCTTTGCGAGGGTCTTAAGGGACCCTCACTAGTAGGCCTCGTCAGGGTCCCAAGGGACCCTCGCCAAGAGACCTCGCGAGGGTCCCTTAGGATCCTCGCTAGTAGGCAGCGTGAGGGTCCCTTAGGACCCTCGCCAGGCTGTTTGACGAGGGTCCTAAGACCCTCGCCGATATGTTTGGCAAGGGTCAGACCCTCGTAGTATTTCCTTGTGTCCACCAGATAAATTTCTGACAGACCCGAATTTGTCTTTTATATATATATATATACATATTTACGACAAAATTCCGCAACATGATTCAAGTATCGGTTCCAATCTAGTTCCTAAACAGGATAAATTTCACTAAAAATGGAAAATAAAAATGTTATTAGAAATACCTTGGCCCGGGAAAGATGAGGTTAGGCTGGAAAATCAGGATCCAACGTCTCTATAGGGGAAGTAATGGTAAACCCCAGCATAGTGTCGCTTGTAGCCAAACCATATGCAGTGTCAATATCAACGAAAAATATACCGGGATCATCGGTAGGCCGAGGAACGAGGTGAGATGTAAGATGAAGTGCCCTACTAGCAACCTTCGACAGCATGATTTCTAGAGAGAGGGGAGAGCGAAAGTGTTTTAGAGAGATGAAGAATATGAAAAGTGAAAAAAATAAAGGAAGTAGAGCCCTATTTATAAAGAAAATAAATGGGCCCCACCTATTTATTTATTATTATTATTTTCCAATAGAAGCCTCCTAACTCTACAGAACAATGCACGGGATAACTCAATATTCCTCAAACTCATTTATCAATGTTTTAATTTTTGATTGAAGGGGCAAAAATTTTTTTCTTCGCATAAACTCAATCAAATAATTAAAACATTCATGATGAAATATTGATTAGCATTGAGAAATGAGGAAAGATCGCATTTAGGCATCAATCTCCAATTATTCCATGGGTCACATAATGACCTCAACCGAAGAATGAAACGGTTACCACTAATGGGATGCCGTAGAAAGAAACGGTAAACCCACACAAAAGGGGCATCAAGCACCAAGGGATTTCGAAGTAAGAAACTGACAACCTTATGAAGACACAGCGCCAGAAAGGAAGGCCTATCTTATCAATTAAGAACAAGAAATCACCAACCACACTAGTCAGGTATTCTCTCTATCCCTCTGTTCTTTTCGTCTGATAACCCTGGTTATACAACCAGCAATTATCACACAAGGGGCAGTTGTGAGCATGAGATTTTGTACCAGCTCACGCATTCGATGATGCTGGCTTTTTCAGGATTTTATCCTTGAATAACACAATTTTCGAGTATCTTAATGCATCCGAATGGGAATCCTCCTCGTCTCTAATTCAGAAAGACGGTTTAGATAAAATTATTTAATTTTATTCAGAAATTAATTAACTAAATAAAAAATTTAAAAAAAAATAAAAATAATAAAATAATAAAATATATTAATTAAAATATATGAAAATACAAGACAAATTCGAAAAAGACAACCCGGGGGGACTGAATCCAGGGCCGGCCTCGCTGGCGAGAACCTTGCCAAACTTACCTTTTTTGGTTTTTTCGGGATTTTCCTATAAATAGTCGGGTCATTCTCGATAATCAGGATCCTGAAATTATCAGACAAAAATATAGCTTTTAGAACGACTTCGAATTCAAAGTATAAAATGAACAATTTTTGGACTTTCTACTACAACATTTTTACCTAAACAAAAGGACGAGAAGGATTTCTCAAAGACCGATCAGATTTCTTCGAAGTGGATTTGTTTAGTAAAGGTAAGCCACTGAGTTCCTAGAACTGCAATTCCTGTGCTTTCAGTGTTTAATTTCTTCTTCTGATTTCTTCTGTGAACCTAGGACTTTCGCTTCTTTTATTTTATTTTAACTATTGTAATTCTTCTTCATCTTTTTCTCTATTAAAAGAGATGTATGTTAGAACACCCCCACGAAGGGAATAAAATATATTCCCGGATAACAGACCTCACTTTTTACCGTGCGAGCAATTTCATTAATTAAAATGAGCAACCAATGTGTTAATAAAATGAATGGTTTTATTTAAATAACAAACACAATATTGTGATCTTTTTTTAGGCCACACGGGCCTCGCTGAATTCAAAATCGAACATACGTGCTATCCCCTGTGCTAACCTTTGTAGATGCAGGTAGATTAGGATTAGATGTATGTTTAGGACTTTAATTTTCCTTCAGGTATCGTAATTTCAATTTTTGGGAAATGTAATTAATAGGTTAGCTAGCGATTGCATCCCCCGATTTTTGAAGCCTTGTAATTTCCATTTTTTGCTTTTACTTTCCGCATTTACTTACTGTTTTGTGTGGATGGTTTATTTTTCCACTTTGTTATTATTTCGCAATACGTGAATCATGCATTTAACTCTAAAAATTACCTAAGTGCGAATATGCACAATTAAGAGAACATGGTTTTCTTTAGATGTAATTTAATGTGATCTAATGAGAAATAAGCAACTTATCCCGAACTCGAATCTCTATGTCTTGGTGGGCCGTCCCCCAGATGTTAAGCCTCACAGGACTCTAATTCCTAGAAAGAGCTAATCCAGGTGGCGACTCCACACCAAGAGATGGCGGATTCGGGTTTGAACCGAGCTTAAATGTTTTTCACCTTTTTCTCTTTCAACCTTTTTCCTGGGTCCCCCACCCGGTGCACCTTTTTCCAAACAACCCAGTAGACCGCGCCTATGAAGCCGCGTGAGCTCGGCCCACCGCACCGTGTCGTCCGCTCACAATAAGCTAAAGTTTTATGAAAGAAGGGTTAGAATGAAAAATGAGTAAATATAAGTATGAAAGATTAGAGAATCTAAATGTATAGATTTTCCATATGAAATAAGGATAGCAGAGAAAGAATGCAAGTTCAACAAAGATGTTCAATTATTCACCACAGAGTAATACATGAAATGATTTTTCTAGATCTAGCGCAAACGAATTAAGACTATCATATAAACCTGGACAACATCAATACTATGCTTAGTACGGGTCGCTCTCACATAGCCATATTTAGCAAGTTACCATTCCAAAAATATTGGCTACCTAAACAGCGTTATATCACAGATCCAGTGATTATACACGATATCGTAAACCCTGAAACTACTCTTAAAATTAACGCCAACGCATATAACTTGATTAACATGAAAGACTTAACACGAAAAATGCATTATGACACATAGACATATCATAAACTTTGAAATAGAACGTTTAAGCAGAAAACAAACCAAAGTTGTAAGGTATGCAAATGAAAGCTAAAGGTGATCAAACCGTGTCCACTCTTTAATGGGAGTCGTCAATTTCGCAATTCCTACGTTTGCTTTGAATTCGGTCTCAGCCTGTACAGAACCTCCATTAGGATGCTATTCTTTGCGAATATCTAACAAAAGAATATTGAAAATGAAAACTTTTATTGATAAGTGATTTGCAAGTACACTTATACAACAATCGCTTAAGAATATAGAGAATCTAGTGATCGAAACATGGATTCGAATCACTTAAACATTTTCTCACTAACACTTATGAACGTAGCGAACTCTCTATCTATGCACACTATAGGTAACCCAATAATTGCACTCTAATGCTCTCCTCTCTAGTGGTGTACTATGACCCATGAAATTGTAAGGTTTGGAGCCCTATTTATAGAGTTCGAAGGGTTGCATCTATCCAAACAAAGGGTTATGTCCATTGGTGAATGATTGCATCTCTTCATTATGATAGGCTGAGAAGCTTTGATATAATCCACAATGGATAGGCACCTTTTCATGATTGGTTGACTTATGATAAGTGTCTTTTTCATTGGTAGTTGATGTCGGTTGATCATGATTATCTGGCGATTGGTAGTTAAGAAGATAATGCTAGAAAACCGTCCAAGTCACGACCATGATATACGTGTCATGACCATGAATCTTTGATTGGCAGACTTCTGATTTGAAGAAGAACTAGTCGCGACCATGAACGATTGTCGCGACCGTGAGTTGAGTTTTTCTTCAGAATTCTCCTTGTAACTTCACCGATCTTTGATGGCTTCAATCCTAAGCAAAATCTTTAAGTTCCATGCATCTTTTTGCACCTTTTTCACTCTTTTTTCATAGAATTTTTCTTTAGATCATTTTACTCCCAAGATTTACCTAGTATCTGCATTTGCATAAAAAACAACTACATACCACGTGAAATCTTTTATATGAAGTATAAAAATGACTTAAAATATAGTGTTTAGTGTGTAAAATTAATATGATAATA
>CATIWQ010789410.1:0-22342 GCA_949673415.1 Euphorbia schlechtendalii
AAAATCTTAATTATTTCGGTTTTCGGATTGGTTCGGTTTTATTGTGTGAAAAACCATAGTAATCGAACCGAACCGAAATAAGTGGTGGACAAAGGGTGTTGATTATTGTTAGCTATATATATGTATTTAGTTTTGGATTTACAATAGTTTAAGTTGATGAAACAATTAGTATTTGCAGTATTTATTTTGGATTGAGTAAGCTTTTGAACTTTGAATGTTAGTTTGAGCATATTTGATATGATTGAATCATCAAAGTACAAAATGCATGTTATTTGATAAAATTTTGGTTCAATTCGGTTTTTAACCGAACCGAATAATTTTTTTCGGTTTAGTTAATTCGGTTTCACTTTTAATTCGATTTGGTTCGGTTGATAAAATTTTTCTTATTTGGTATTCGATTAAATCGGTTCGGTTCGGTTCGGTTCGGTTTGAACTGAATGCTCACCCCTAATGTAGATGTATTAAGCCTAAAATAATTATTTGAAAAAATGATTTTCAAACAAATTCCATCAAATATTGATTGTGCTTAAATGTAAAGGATTCCTTCTAAGTTATTAGTCTGTAATTTTGGGCAACTAAAGCAAACCATGTGGATAAAGTTGATATTGATATAGGGATTGATGATTGATTAACCTGGATTTCACTTCTTTTGGTATATATATCCTTGTTTTTCATAATACCCAACAACTTTGTTTGACTAAACAGCAGAAAAAAAAGGTGAAGATTTTGTTTGACTAGAGCACAAGGTTATTTATCAAAAGATGCTTGTTTTGTCAAAATATTTATAGATTATGTTGATTGATTACATATTAGTTAATATTAAAGATTCATAAATGCATAAAAAAAATTTCACCCAAATTTAATTACATGTTCACGTTCATCACATATCTGCTTCTTCTTCATGTTCAATTTTTTCTTCAAACATTCGTCCATGACTTCCTTTTTCAATCGCATCTCCTCCTTCTTTTGTCGTGCTACTCTTCCTCTTGCCACTGCTTCTTCTCCGGTATTTGACTTCCGTTCGATTTCCTCTTTCTCCTTCATCCATGACTTCCTTCCTCTTCCAATCACACTTCCTCCTTCTGCTGTCGTTTCTCCTCTAGTCTTTGCGTCAACATACGCTGCTCCTCTACTCGCTGGTGTTAGTCCTCTTCTTGCAATTTCATGTTTGTTCTTTTTCTTTTGATTTTATTTGATTACATTAAAATTGACATGAAAAAATATGAGTTGAGTAATTAAATTTTTTTTATCCCTATGTTCAATTTCTAATAGATTCCTAATAAATTTGTAACATTATGCATTCCAACATGATTTTCGATATGTAAAGTGTTTTACTAGGTAATAGAATTTTAACAAATTTTGAGTTGAAATGCATAGTATTTGAAAAAAAAAACCAATGTACTGGAATCATGCTAGAAATCTCGTATAAAACATATAAACAATTTATTAGGATTCTAATAGATTCTAACATATTTCTATTAGAAATATAGTAAGTATATTTTAAATAGATTTTTAACATATTTTCTAATAGATTCTAACATATTTCTAATATAATTTCAAATATAAAAGATGATTTTGTAAATAAATTTCGAAAAATTATATTTTTATAAAGTTGCTGTTTTTTATACATATTTTATATAAACACCACATTATATAAAACTCAACTTACAAACAAATGGTTTGAACTCCAAATTAATTTACTATTCACTTGTTTGAGATATGCTTTAATCATTCTACTAACACAATAATCTCTGCAATCATCCTTTTCCTGCTATTGGGGCTTTTGCTTATTTCATCATATTCTTTTCAAAATGAGCTTATTTTATTTACAAAACTCAGTAAATTATTCTATTTTATTTCGTTGATTTGTTCACATTATTTAGGACAGACAAACATACATTTAACTTTAATACAAGGTTATAGTATATTCTCTTACATGTAATACAAACTCAAAATATGTTCTATTCCTCTGCTTCCATCATTACAAGTAAAAAATTTAATGTGAAATATCGTAGAAAGTAGATACATTGCTAATATAACGCTCTCTTTTTCAGTCACCAAACAATGTCATTTGACTCTAATTAAAACAAGTCAAACATTAAGGTAACTTTTTCTGATTTGTGTCATTGTCTGTCTCATAAAATTTTGGATGACAAGGAATGTGCAATGTTGGTCAACCACAAGCAATGTCATTTGACTTTATCAATTATTTAGTGAAGTGTGAAACAATAAAAAAACACATTAAGACAGTCAGGTCATTGTTACGTAACTTTGAATATAAATACATAAACAGAAAATCCACTCTCAAAGAAATATAACTAATCAACTTTAATGTGGCTAAATTACGTATTTCAAAAAAAAATGTGGCTAATTTACAAGGCTGATGACAACTCAAACATGTAGTCATATAACATGAATGGAATCAAACTCCGCAATTGTTTCGCAAATCAACACAGTATCAGTAAACTTAGAGAAGGGAATAAAGAGGGCAACTTGTAATTACATTAAAGCCTTCATTAAAATTATGATAAATCAAATCATTTTTATAATTAGAACATGCGCCTTTTTTTATATGGTTGTAAGTTTGTGCTGTTTCTCAGGGCCGTCTCGGAGATTATCGGGGACCTGATGAACTGTACAAACTCAAACATGTAGTCATATAACATGAATGGAATCAAACTCCGCATTTGTTTTGCAAATCAACTCAGCATCGGTAACCTTAGAGAAGGAAATAAAGAGGGCAACTTGTAATTAAATTAAAAGCATTCATTAAAATTATAATATATCATAATTACTTTTATAATTAGAACATACCCCTTTTTTTATATGGTTGTAAGTTTGTACTGTTCATCAAGGCCGTCTCGGAGATTCCCGGGGACCTGATGAACTGTACAAACTCAAATATGCAGTCATATAACATGGATGGAATCAAACTCCGCATTTGTTTCGCAAATCAACACAACATCAGTAAACTCAGAGAAGGAAATAAAGAGGGCAACTTGTAAATTACATTAAAAGTCTTCATTATAATTATAATAAATCATATTACTTTAGTTAGAACATGAGCCTTTTTTTATATGGTTGTAAGTTTGTACGGTTCATAGGGCCGTCTCGGATATTCCCGGGGACTTGAGCAATAAGTTGTAAATGAACCCTCATAGAATAAAAGTATACATGTTTAAAAAATTTCAACAATAAATTTAATATATCATAATTTTTATACACAATAAATTTGTTATTAACTTTTGATAAATACATAAATTTGTTATTAACTTTTAATAAATACATATTAGGTATTAGAATTACAATATTATCAGTTGAGAAATATTTATCATATTATTATACTTAATATATGACGCTAAGTTTGCATAAAAAAAATTTAATTATAACTTTTCTTATTATAAAAATATTTAATTTAATTTCATAAAAATTTTAAAAGAAAAAATTCATCACACGTGGAGAAGGAGGAGATGCATTCCTACCACGGGAACAAACAATGCTCATGTTATTCTTATCACGGTGTTTGTATATATATTTATTTGAATCTATACTTGAGCCAAAACCGAAATAGAAATTTGAAACCCCCCGTAAACTTGGGGCCCTACGCGGTCACTCACTTTGCTCCTTCCAATGGCCGGCACTATTGCTCATACAATATTATCTTTTTTATGAGTAAATAATTATAACATCCTCGATGTCTGTACTAATACACTAGAATCACCTTATATTTTGTCAATATAGTTATGACTTTCTTATGTACTGGTTCCATCAAACTATTACCTTCTTCTATTAAAATTTTTAACTTTTCTATCCAATAACTAATATGAAATATTTATTTTGACAATGTGACCATTTTTCATGCTTTATACATAATAAAGTAAAAACTCTTCTAACACATGCATTTACCCCTCCCTGCAGTGGCGGAGCCAGGACTCGGAAACTGGTGGGGTACAATTTCAAATGGAGGGAATATGCAATGTAAATCAACGACAATAATGGTAACATATTTGGGCATTAGAGGGGTTTGAATATCACATAAGCTATTTTCTATGGTTCCGTGAAAATCTTTATGTGTATGATGGAGTCTACGTATGATTGTAATTGACATTTAAAAAATTGTTCATCTATAAATGTATAAGAAAAAATTATATTATTTTTGAAATATTACATTCGAAATATTGCCGGTAAAATATGAAAAGAAAAGGAAGAAACAAATAAAGTTAATATATGGGTAATTCAAATAGAAAAGATAAAATGATCTATCTAACAATTTTTTATTCAGAAAAGAATAATCTTATAAAAATTAATAAGTAAATAAAGAAAAAGGATAAAAAATAAAATATCTAAAAAAATAAAATAAAGGAAGATGAGAGAAATTGAGTTAAAGGATTGATAGAAAAATAAATAACGTAATTTTACTAGTAAAAAAGGAGTATGAAAAGATATATTGATAACATATTAATTTAGAAAAAGAATGAGAAATGAAAGGAATTAAAAATGTTATTGCGGGAATTGATCTAATGCAATAAGCTTATTATACCACCTGCCCAATCCATTGGGACACAGACCTTACTCTACCCACATTTTAGGCGGACAATAACATATAAGGGCAACTTCAATGTTTCCCGTTTCTATCATTCGTTATATAGTATTTTTTAAAATAGATTCTCTTTATACGGGGAATGAATCATTTTTCATTTTGAGGGATCGAATAAAATATTATTATTTTTTGAGAAATTGAATAAAGTAATATTACTTTTTATTTCTTTATTATATTTAATTTTTGTTTTGTTATGCTTTTTATTAGTTTAATAATAAAATATGTGAAAGGTTGTTGGAGAAAAAATACAGCAAATCCCCTGAAATAGAGTTTAAAAAATGAAGAGTAGAAAAATGGGTGGTTGCTCTGATAAAATCTACGAATCCATGTATAATGCCTCCCCATTTTTTGGTGTCGCAGCCCCACCTTTTCCCGCCCTCCATCTGCCCGTGCCTTCCCAATTTCATATTCATCATTTTCCTATTTCTTTTATTAATACAGATATTTATCAATACTTTTTTGTTTATTTTCTTCTATTTTCTGTCTTTTTCCTAATGCAAGTCACATTTGTTTTATTTTTCTTTCCCATGTGTCTATCATTGAATTGCATAATTAATGATTAGAATTAAATATATCAAAATTCAGACACAAACAAATATATAGAATGATTAATAATTTTAACTCACTAATTTTAGTTTCATTAACTTGACCTCGGATCTTTGAATGAACTTGCACAAAGCAAAAAACAAAAATGTTAGAGTTTGTTGTTATCAAACAAACACGAATCTAACCACCTACTACTTGTTGATTATCGGGGATAACTTGGATGAATATAAAGTCGTGAATATCACTTCAGATTGAAATTATTCCGGTGGTTCTACCAAAATATTCAATCGGATAAAATCAGAATTTAAATCAAGAACTTAGAATATGAAAATATTGTAATTTTTTCAAACCAACATGATGTATGACCAATATCATGTATTTATAGTCCAAGAGACATGTCCAAAAGACATGAATTTTCGGGCAAGGGGCACACGTTCAAAAGATTTGAATTTCAAGATTTTTACACTGATATTTTGATACCAAAATAAAAAAGTTTCCTCCGGGCATACGAGCTCAATCCCAGTCGGGGTTCTGCCCCTGAAACCCCGCTACCGGGGGCGCTGCCCTCGCACCCCCGAATCGTGATGGAACTCAAACGAGCATGCACTCCAGACTCTTCTGACTTATTCGATGATATATCACGATCTCATTAGTCAATTAATCAAATCCAATTACACTAAAATACTAACACTACTTCCCTAAACAAATATCTCTTTTCAAAGCTTTATCTTTTGTACTCCCCGGCTAAAATGGTCATCTTTATTCAGCAGCAAAAAAATCAAACCTTCCATCTTCGAAAATAAAAAAACAAAAAAAGTATTGTTAATTCTTGTATGAATAAAAAGAAAAAATAGGAAAAATAATGATAAAATTGTCAATTTTATTATGGATAAAGAATTAAAAGGGATAAAATTGTCAAAATAAATATTTCATATTAGTTATTGGATAGAAAAGTTAAAATCTTAAATAAAAGGAGATAATGGTCAAACGGAAGCAAAACCCAAAAAAAATTCATAAATACATTGATAAAATATAGGGAGATATTAGAGTATTAGTACAAATTTTAAGAGTGTTATAATTATCGGTGATTTTATAATGACATCAGCTTGTTTGACATCCATTTATACTTTAAAATCTCCATCATTCATTTTTTATGTAGTTAGATCTCCATCATAAGATAAAAACAAGATGAAGAGTGAAGATTTCATGGTGTCAATTCAAAATTATTGTACAATTATTTACCATTTTTTATTGATAACTATATTTTTGTGAATATCAAGAGAAAAGTTATTATGTCAAACCTCTTGGTAATTTAATAATACAAGTGTATTTGTATAAAAATTATTTTTTATAAAATATAGAACATGTCGAATTGACAAGAATTGGAACAGGAAAAGCTCAATTAAAAGGCTTTTAGTTAGATGAAAATTAGTTGCGAGTATAATATATAGTAAATATAACCAAAATGAAAGAATATAGATAGGAAAAACTAATTCAAACGGCTGCAAACGAATTTAGGCACTTGGGTACACTTTGAGCACAGGTATACATTTTTTTTTTTGAAGCAAAGCACAGGTATACATTTGAATGAGTTTTTACTATCCCGATTCCCGACTTAGCATGTGTACCACGTACAAGTCTTTTTTTTGTTGAATTTTCAAGATTCATAAATGATCCGCATGACAATTAGGCTATTAACTTGAACTTAATAGAAATTTATTTCGGTATAAATTTACAATTCTGCAAAATTGAATTGAATTTAAAATAAATTGATTTTACCACCATCATAATAATACTCAGTAGATTAACTAATCTAAAAATAAAGTGTTTCTTACTTTAAAGTTTCTAGTACTTTAAAGAAAACAAAGGAACCAACCCAGTGCACAAAAAAATAATGTATTTGTCAAAAAAAGGTTATTTGATGAAAATTTTGAAAAACCAAAATGCGCTCCTATCGACTACCGTTAAAGCTAACCCAGTGCACAGCTATAAAAGGGAACCCTTGACAAAATCTAGAATCTCATTTTCAAAAATAAAGACGTTCGTTCTCCTTCTCCTCTTCATTTCCTCCTCAGAAATTTGATCGCGATGCGGTTCAGGTACTCCTCCGACCTTCTTTTTCTCTCTATTCAGTTACTTCTACTTCTTCTCATTTGCCTGAGGTTGCTGTTATTCTCGCAATATCAGCGGATACTCTGTTTATAGGGTCGTGATTACAAATAACGAGGGATAAACGGCCGATCCATCAAGTATCCGCTGACATTCAAAGCTCTTGAACTCACAATATCTAAATAACGAGTAGATCTTTTGTTTTTTCTTCTTCCGGATTTTCTTACCTAACGAAGAGAAAATCACAATTTCGTCCGTACTGAATACATCCTCCGTGGTCTGTGGAAGGCCACTTAGTAATTTAAGGAATTCTGTATTGATGTGAAACATATGGAGACATGTTATGATGCATATCATATTTAAATTTCAGGCAACTTAGTAATTTAAGTAATTCTACATTGATGTGAAACATATGCAGATTGTTATGATGCCTTTCCTTTATAATTTTCAGGCTACTAAGGAATTCTATATTGATGTGAAACATATGCAGATATGCTATGATGCATTTCTTTCATAATGTAAAGGCTACTTACTACTTAGTAATTTAAGGAATTCTATATTGGTGTGTAACATATGCAGATATGCTATGATGCATTTCCTTTGTAATTTTCAGGCTACTTAGTAATTAAAGGAATTCTATACTGATATGAAACATATGCATATGCTAGGATGCATTTCCTTTATAGTGTTAATTTAAGATATTTTTTACTTATCAAGATCTTAGCCCCACTCTGGCCAGTTAGTTGTCAATAAATGTTTTATCTTATGTTTAAAATGAATTAAATTTTAATAAAATCCTGATATGTTAGTCCACTGGTAGAAGTTTCCCAAAATGATTTCTAAACTCAATTTAACAATGTAGGTTGGATATCGACCTTGATTCAACCTTAACTGAAGGTAAGAAAATTTCTGCAAAGATCTCAGACATAAAAGATGATGGTGCAGTTAGGATTGAACAGCAGGGCTCAAAACTTCATCTGGATGGTAGGAATGATGCATTTGAAGTTTGCCAAACTGAAAATCTTCCAGCTTCCGTTAATGCAACCACTACAACTGTTGAGACTAGTCTAGATGGTAAATTAGGAACTAGTGATGCTTTAGATGAAAAATGTTCTACAAAAGTGAAAAGTATTGGAGAGTTGCTTTCAACTCATGAAGCACAAACTTCACCACAGAAAACACTTTCTGTTAGTAAGCAGATTTATATGGTGGAGAAAGCAAATGCTGCAGAACTAAGTGCTCCAGTTAAAACACAAGTTATACCTGCACAAGCTTTTGATATGGGTGATCCAATTGATGCTACTGAATCAGATCCTGAAGCTGAAACTCCAGCACCAAAAGTATACACAAAATCTGATGAAGAGCATGATGTAACCGACAGAAAGGTGGATAGCTTGGGGTCTGATCATGATAACCTGAAGCTGAAGAATCCAGTTCCATCAAACAAAAATGAATCAGGGAGCAGCGGGGTTATGAGTGAAAAGGTAGATAGTAAAACCCATATGACCGGGACTCCACAGATGCAAGATGATTTAGATGGCGAAGTTACATCTGCTGCAACTGTGTCACATGCCAGATCACAATCAGATTCCATTGAGGATATTCAGAAGCTGGCTTCACTGCTTTTGGCCCCATTGATAAGGTTAGACAAACAATAAAAAACTATTTAATTGTTTCCAATTGATTTAGACATCAGGGGATAACAAAATTAAATTATGTTCAATTCTATCATGATGATTTTAGTCATATGTGTTACTATAACTACAGGGGAAGTTCAATGATATCTAAAGCTCCAGAATTATGAGACGATTCTGAATTATTGGTCAACTTGCATGTTCCTGTTCTATTATACCTTGATATACTATTTAGTCACGTAAATAACATAAAAGTGTTGAAGATTTGTTTTATCAACTTTGCACTTTGCAGGAACAAGGAGAGCATTGCTCCTTTCAATTATTTTCAACAATATCCTCATGTTACCAAATCCCCGCTCTTCCCCTGCAATAAAATGAATATAAGAGTGCCTCTTAAGGACATCACCAATCTTGTTAGTTATTCACTCCCTTCAACTTTAGTTCCACAAGGCGCTTTCCTTGTTGGCACTTCATCGCCTTCAGCAAACAAATTCAAATGTGGTATAAATAAGTCTCAAGGACGGTTTGATTCAATTTGCAGGGAAACTCATCCGCTTTTAAGCTGCAGAAATTTTAGATAGGTAATTAGTCTGCTCATGGGTTCAATTTTGATCCTCTCTATCAGCTCGATTGAGTGCCCACTTCAGTTTTTCTTTGACTACTTCAGTTTTTGATGGATGGAATGGTTCTTGTATATATTCTGCTTGGATTAAACAACCTAATGGAAATTTACTTTCCTTCGTAGATTTTTCACTACTTTTCTTTAGATTTCAAAGATGAATGTCAGTGTCCTTAAATAGAGTAAAGATTCTTGTTTTGGATGTCTTGGTTGAGCTTTGAAATAGAGCAGGATTAACTTGCAGTATAGTTGTTCTGGTTGAGATGATTGTTTTGGATGTTCTTGTTGAGCTATGGAATAGATTAACATCCATTTGGACTCGAAATCAGATCAGAGTTGTTTCTGGGTAAAATTTCTTTTTATATGATCATACTAGAGGTCTCTTAAAAGATTCAGATTTTCTGTATAAAATTTCTATGACAGAATATCCTAGTCCATTACATTAATGCTTATAGCAACAAATGTTAAATATTTACAATTTTTCTCCAAAATGTAAAGCTTCTCAAAAAGTATTATAGCACCATGAAAACATATAAAAATCAAGTTATTATTTCATAAACTCAAAACAACTTATTCATGACATGGCTTGAAATTGGCAGCTCTCCAAAGGCATACTAACCAATATAACTAATATGAAAGCGAATTTAACAATGCACACAAACAACACAAGAACACAAGTAACAGTGCTACAAGGAAAATGCAGCAATAGCAGCAGAATCTCATATTCCCAGTTAATACCTTCTCTCTGGGATCTCTTCATGGCAGCAACAAAAAGTGATATATTTCTCCATAGCACGATGGCACTCGGGGCATTTAAGGCGTTCAGGAATTCGTCCAGTGGTGCTAGGGAACTCGAACCGGCAACAAGGATGAGCAATCCCATGAAGCTTATCATGATGTTCTTTGAAAGACAGATCAAACCCTTTAACAGGAATATACTCCTTCCACATTTCATATTCTATCAATGTCGGCAACACTGTTGTGCTATGTCCATTCACAACTACATTAGACCCTCTACTGAGAACCGCCCATCCGCCTTCTTTGTCGTAGCTCAGCAGTTTCTTTATTTCTTGCATCATCGTATCGTGCTCATCGATCTTCCCGAGCTGAATCTTGGAGAACAGCATGCTTTCCAGCCTTGTCCAGAAAAACCATATCATTGTCATGTCTTGCCACACATAACTGAGCTTCTCGACAGTAATTGTCCCTATTGCTCGCTGAACTTTGTCTCGTTTCGTGCTCTTCCCTACATATACCATCTCTAGTGGTATGCGTGCTGCTTGGGCGACTGCTTTTGCTGTTGTTGTGAACTTCCTTATCCATTCAATGTCATCTCCTCCGTACAAGAATATGTACTTCCCTTCTTTAATCTAATCAAACACAAACAAACATTTAATAGTGTACTAATACGAACATGTCTATTATAAGTAGTTTTAGTTACCCAGTTGAGGATAGTTGGATCAATGCCGTCGATGAGAAGCTCGAGGCGCCAAGATTCTTCCTTCCAAAGAGATTCTTCTCTCAAGGTGGTGAAAGGGAAAGCGTTGCTTCCCCAAATCCACATCATGTGAAGTGCATTAGGGCACACCACTTTGCCTTGAGGATCAAGAACCACGAGAATAGGCCTGTTCCTGAAGTGCCAAACCTCTGTGATGAATCTAATCACTACTTTCTCAACCATGGTTGGATGGTGCATCGTGTACCACGGCATTGTAGCCTGGAGGGCCTCAAACTGCTTGTGCATATCATCGGTATATGGCACAGTTCGGTCCACAACTGGGATCCACACCACCTCGTACTGGCTCTCCAACCTCGTTGCGTGGATTCTAGATTCGTTGTAAATCTGTTCAAGAATTGAAAGCTCATCGTGGGATATATCGAGCCCCGATATCAGCAACAGCACATTCTTCCTCCTCAGCACATCAAGGTTAACCTATTAAAACAACTTCTCTTAATTTAGGTTCACACATGTGATTTCTATTAAAATATTTGGAACAAGAACAAACCCGTCTCTTGGTAGAGCCATCGACAAGTGGTGGAATATCATCTTTGGGATAAATCAGAGCCTTGAGGATCTTCATGTTGTCAATGTGGATAGTCTCAAATAGATTCAAAAGCATTTGATAAGTTTCGACATTTCTCTTCTCCTCTGCACATATACAAATTAAGCATCATGGCTTTGTGGATTCAGTTATTTAATAACAAACAATTATATAACCTATGTGTTGGTAGCAAATGGAGAGTTGCTTCTTGAGATGCTCATATATATTTTGAAGTTTATGAGCCAGGGTGGAGAGCTCCCATGCCTCAGTGGTCCCAAACCTGAAAAAAACATTTTCAAAATTATGCTAAAACACCACAACAAGAAATTCATTAAGAATGTAGAAATGTAAACATACTCAAGGCCCATAGAGGTGAGAGTGCTAATCTGAGTAGCACAAGTGACAACACTCCGGATGGTCCAGTAAACAGCGGTCGGAATATGGGCAATGGCTGTAGTGAGTGCCGGATCGTCGGAGGAAATGTAAAGAGATGGCAATTCTCTGAACTGAACAATGCAATCAGTGACATCCATCATCACCTTAATCAGATTGTTGAGTGCATCAAATCTAGGCTTCAAATGATGCGTTTGTTCAATGATCGAAGGCAACTGCTTAAGGACAGCCATTGATTTGGCAAGGGGGTTCGTTGAGTAAATTTGAGCAAGCAGCCAAAACTCGCCATAATTTAAAGCAAAAGCTGCCATTGTTAGCACCAACTTAGCATCCCAGGTATAGCTTGAAAGCATGTTGAATAATGACAGCGTTGTTGCATGGGCATCTGTTCCACTTATCGCCTTGTACGATATCTGAAAATATATTCAAAATAATTATCGCATGTTAATGCTATATAGTTGAATATAATTTTGTGCCGGGTTAAATGGTTATAGACCTCGCATGCAATTCTGTCAATAACATAAGAGAGCGCTTCAAGCATAGCAATAAAGTTGGCTTGGCTTTTCTCGTCTTCTATTTCCTCTTGAGTTTGGCCAGCCTACCAAAAAGATAGTTGATTAGTTAATTAGAAAAGGCCATACAAAATCAATGAATTAGCATTGAGAATAAAAATACCTTGACAATGGTAGTGTCAGAAGCAGGAATAGTGGCACGAGTAAGAATATCTTGGACGATAACGACAAGAGGACGAACATCAAATTCGCGACCGTCAGGAGCATGAGTTGCTAGAATTTGTTTCATCATTGTGTTTTCATCGGACAATGCTAACATGCTTCTGTCACTCTTTATCAGTTGCTGGGAGTTAGTTGATGAAGGAATTGCAAATGACCTTAGCGCCATGGTTAATTAAATTTTATTTAAATATATGAATTTGGTGTGGGAAATAAATGGGGAAACATTAGGCTAATTTATAGCAGCGAGAATTTGGTATGAAGTATTGGATCAACAACTTTGCTTCCATTCAAGTTAATTGGAGTAAAACGTTAAAGACAATGTTGTCTCTTTGTTGCACCTTTATATTTAGAATTTAGAAATAAGATCTAGCTCACTCAAGCCAGATTAATTAGCTAGCACCTACTACAAGTATATGCCTACATATCCTATTATATAGCATACCTGAATCATGCTTAATCAATTAAAATCCTGAGTAGTTCAATTTATGTAAATATGGGATAGCATTTTTTTTATAAATTAAAATCCAGAGTACAAATTTCATTTCAATAAGTTCTTTTCCAATATATAGCGAGGAAAGAAATATTAAGAAAAATATTAAAATTGTAGCTTAAAATAACAGTTGAAGAATTTTACCCTAAAAGGTATTGACATTGTTGCTAGAATTTTTACCCTTATTCCTTAAAGATATGTTTTAAAGTAATAGTTCTGAGGGTATTGTACGGAGACGATGATGGGCATCAAAGAGCAAATCTCTATGCGGTTTGCAATTCCTTACTTTGATTCGATCCCTCTTATGTTCGAAGTTGTTAAAAGAATGGAGAATTTGCTTTTCCCTATTCTTTAAACAAAGAATGAGTGAACATGAAAAATATAAAGAAAGTGAGATTTGATGCTTTGCTTTTCTTAAAACATACATCCCTTTCCTTATAGAACAATACATATATGGAAACAATTTTTTGCCACCCATATGAAATTTTCATGAATAAATCAATCAGTAATTCTACACTCCATTCAAGATCTGTTCTTGCATGTTTAAGATTATAGTAAAATAATGGTTTTTAGTTCCTAGTTTGGATTATTTGATACCAATTTTCAAGATTTTGAAATTTTTGTCCAACATACTAACAAGTCATATTTTATTAGCTTCACGCTGCAATCAAACGCAATGTAGCGGGTTCATTAGTTTCCCATTTGATATTCCCGACTCAAAACTTGTCCAATTTTCCTAATATTCTTCACCTCAAGTGTGAGATATTACTGCGTAAAGAGTAAGTTCGTGTTCACCCTTAAATACATCATTACACTCAAACTAACCAAACCATTTGATCAAAATTATAAATATTTTATTGAATTCCATTCAAAGAAGTCAATAATTACCATTTAATAATTGTCATGTGTCAATAACCAATTTTCCTTTATAAATAGTATAAGTATCATTGAAGAAGTTAGGTACTGAACACAAAACCTCTCACCTTTATGCTAAAAGGAATATCAACCAATCAATCGATAGTCAATCGTCGATCGTCAACGTCTAGTTAACAACCATCGCTACCTTTGATTCACAAAAGGATAATATCTTGCAAAAATTTATTAGTTTTTTTATAAAGACGTGGTGGGAATACTACCAAGATTTACGGAATCGCAAGTGAAGAAGGGAAAGCAACAATAGTCAACAGAGTTGAACGATGCTTTAGGATTACAGAGATAAGTAATTGGTTTGTAATTTGATATATAATTCAGGGTGTTAAATTGAAATAATAACTATAAAAAAAGTTGTTTTGAATATTTTGAAAATGTTAAAATATGTATAAATAAAAAATGAATTACAAAAGTATAGGTACTGAGGTAGGAGGTCCTGGATCTGAAACTCAGTTTCTTCAATAGTTCATATTTGTAAAAGAAAGTTTATTTGTGGTAAATGTTTTAGCCTAGTTTATTAAGACATGAAGTCAGAGATCACAAGTTCGAACTTACATTTGAGTAAGGTGAGGTGGAGTTTTTCTTTGATATTATTGTAAGGTTAATGAGATAAATTTTGTTTTTCAAAAAATATTACTAAATCATAGATTAACACTCAGTTTTTTTTCTATTCAAGAAACAAACATGTTCTTGAAAATGTATAGATAACGCCATAATAATATAATTTATAACTAAATTTAGCGGTATTAGTATATATGAAGCTCAAATTGGAAAATAAACATGAAAAAAAAACATGTTAAGAAAAATAATGGTGAAAACATTTTTCAAAGTAAAAGTTATTCTGCATTCCATCACCATATAGTCTATGAAAATTAATTCAATAGTGATAGTGATAAATTAAACAAAATATATATTGAGTTGAGATGAAACTCAAATTTATAAAAATTGAATTGTATTTTTCATTAAAGGCATTTTATCAATGATTTAACCCGTTAGGTGAGGTATTTTATAAAAGAAAATAAAGATGGCTACCGTCCAATGGGTGTGATAGTATACGGGCCGGGCCTCCTTTAGCCACATTACGGGCCGGGCTCCAAAGGTTAAGCCCACTGCCGCCTCTCCCCTCCAATCCATCGTCAAATTAGGTTCATTTTCCATGTTCTTTGTACGATTTCTCTTTAATTTGTAACTCCTTTCGAATTTCAGCAATTCACTTTGTGAATACTGATTCCGGTAACAGGATACTGACTATAGGTGGTCTCATCTTTGTTGCCACTCACCAGCAATTGTTGAACCGTAGTTTTCCTTATGTGGCGTTCATCAGGAATGTCGTCTCTGGTGAGTCTCTTCACTTTTTCTTGCTTCTCTGCCCATTTCAGATTGTTTCAGTTTTCAGCTACGACATACTTATACAGGTATCCCGATTATCTCGAGTAGGAGCTGCAAGGCTACTGACTTCCAGTACTGGCTTTCATGGGGTTATGCATTCTCAAACTTCTAGTGGAAATATTTCAAGGTCTACGGCAGTATTGGAGAAGAATTTGGTATTTCTCTTTGTAATTACTCTTGTTTAATCAAGATAAAAGTAAACATGGAATCAAAAGTGTTGCTTTGGTTTGATGCAGGATAAAAGTGAACATGACTCTATTTATCCAAAAGTGGATCATGTTACTTCTGCGCACAATCATAAGATCGGAAAGAACGTTTCCAGGAAGGATAAGATCAATTTTCTTCTAAACACGGTATGCATATCAAAATTTCTAGTAACCCTGTGCCTTTGCTACGAATTGGAGTCTGGGCATAGTATTTTGTGTGATGGGACTGCTACATAGTAAAGACAGTTTTAGTGGCTCAGTGCCATAGTATTCTTTCCAGATGCCATTTCGGGGAACCTAATTCTTACGAGTCAGTTTATTTTTTGAAATAAAATTGCGGTTGCACTAGTAAGGACTGAAATGGTTGTTATAGGAAACTAATCTACTCATGATTTATGTGTTCGTTAAAGCAAAAGGAATATCCTGTTAACCAGCAAGCTTGTGCACACCTCCTAAAAGGCTGCTGCATAACACTTCAATGGCCTCTATGCATTTTTGAAATTTTTTTCATTATTTACCAATAATATACCAATTATATGCATGCTTACATATTGCAGTATGCATCTCTTTTTCATCCTACCATGTACAATGTTTTATCTGGTGGGCTGACTACTGGTTGATTTCATATAACTTCTATAGAAAAAAATTATGGTTATGCATGAATGTATGCTCAGTTTCCGAATTTATTATCTTTTGAAGACTCTCTATGCTCATATTGTTTATCTAGCTGAGATAAATATATATCTATGCAGCTTCTTGATCTAAAGGACAGTAAAGATGCTGTTTATGGCGCGCTTGATGCATGGGTTGCCTGGGAGCATAATTTCCCTATTGCATCACTTAAGACTGTTTTGATCACTCTTGAAAAGGAACATCAGTGGCACAAAGTTATTCAGGTCTCTATCCTCCGCTGTCTCTCTCTACTTTAGCATGTAAACATAACATTTGGTGCACATAGTGTGTTCTTTTAAAAAGTAAATTTTTTTAAGGAAAAATGTAAAGAGAAGCAGGTGACTAATTGAAGATAATTATGTATTGGCAACATTCTGCTTTTCTGCTGTGATTCGATTTAAGCTGTTTTTGAGTATTTTCTAGGTAATAAAATGGATGCTGAGCAAGGGACAAGGAAATACTATGGGAACATATGGTCAGTTGATTCGAGCTTTAGATATGGACCATCGAGCTGAAGAAGCACACACATTTTGGTCAAAGAAAATTGGGACAGATCTTCACTCGGTGCCTTGGCAGTTATGCCACCAAATGCTATCAATATACTACAGAAACAGTATGTTTGAGAACCTTATAAAGGTATGCTCTTGTGGTTGTACAATTGTTTTAAAAAGTTTGGAGCTTTTTATCATGTCTTTGATTTGGTTGTGGTAGTTTGGTGCTCATTCGTTGCAATTTCTACTTGGTACTGTTAGAGTATCACTATTCATTTGTTGAGTTAAATTTCTCAAATTTTATACTTACAAAGTTACAAAGTAAGGAAGATCCACACCGTCACGAATCAAAACGGAAAGAGCGATTTTACACTAGCAGGAACACATACCAATTTTACACGAGACATACCATTTTCTGTAGACTTGTTGCATGTGAATGATGGTATATGTTACTTGTAATATTGGAATTGTATTTTGTTGGTTTTCTAAGTATGATAATGTGGGTTTTGTAGCTTTTCAAGGGTCTGGAAGCGTTTGACCGAAAACCTCCACAAAAATCAATTGTCCAAAAGGTGGCAGATGCATATGAGATGTTGGGCATGCTCGAAGAGAAAGAACGAGTTCTACAAAAGTATAATGATCTTTTCACCCAAGTAGAGGAAGGTTACCTTAACAAATCTAGATATCTCCAATCAAAGAAACAACCAGGCTTATTGAAGCAAAAGTCAGGTAAGCTTATTGCCAAAATGATTATTTGACATGCCAAATTCATGTGGGAATGAAAGGTCAAATATTGCACAAGTTCAAAAAAGTAGGGTTATTGAGTGTGCTCTGAATATTAGAAAGTTGTCTAAATCTGTTCATTTCTTTATTATTCAGGACGGAGAAAAGTCGCACCTAAACCAGGAGCAAGAGCTGAAAGAAAACAATAAACCAGTTTAACGAAGATATCAGATCAATTTACACCATAAAACTTCTTTTGATGGGGCTTGTAAGTTGTAACAAACAGCATATCTTGAAAAAAATTAAGTTTTGAATTAAGAAATGTTACTATAATTAATAGGTCTCATTATAAGTAAAATGTTCAAGTCAATTAGGCAACATCACCATTTTTTTACTTTACCTTTGCTAACGTGCCGCGCATACTTCACACTCACAAGTCACAGAAGTTCATGAATTATACTAAATGAGGTCTACGTACCAAACACTGAAACAGGATAACCTATAAAGTTACAGACTTGAAAGTTAATAAAAAGGCTAGGAAAGAAAATAAATAAGACAGTTAATAAAAAGGCTAGGAAAGAAAATAAATAAGACCCACAGAAATATAACACATAATAAACTTGATTAAAACATTAAATCACATAGTGAAATGAAAATGACGACAAATGAAGGCGATACAAAGCATAGAGTAGAATCTGTAAAAATACAGCAGTATTAAAAATAGACACAACCAGGAACTTAATAGTGAAAACAAAACAACCTGTTAGAATGAAATCACAATCTGTGCAGGCTGCTTCTTGTTATTCATCTCTTCATTCTGAATACATATAGATTACCAGATTCTTGATTCTTTGCACTGAATCAATAATCACTCATCACAGCATTTGTAAAGGAGGTACCTCTCCATGGGACGGGTACATTCAGAGCAAACAATTCTCTCAGGAATCTTGCCAGCAGCCCCTGGAAGGATCAGACGGTTGCAATGATGTTCAGGGTGAAGTGTCTTCAAGTGATCTTTAAGCGCAGGCATGAACCCTTTCTGCTGAATGTCATCTTTCCACACTGTGTAATCTGTAAGACATGTCAGAAATATGTTCCCCTTAGCCTTAATCATTTCATCAGTTCCTCTAGTGAATAAAGCCCAGCCCCCTTCACTGCTGTCAAAGCTCATCATTGTCATGATTTCTCTCATGATTGGGTCGTCCTCTGAGGTTCTTCCAAGCTGGTTCTTCGATCTCCACATGCTCTCGATTCTAACCCAGAAGTACCAGATGGATGTCAAGTCTTGCCAGTAGTGGCTCAGCTTCTCAACTATTATGCTTGAGATGTTTTTTCTGACTCTTTCTTTCGGGTTGCTTTTGCCAACGTAGACCATTCCAAGCGGGATGTTAGCTGCTTGTGCCACTGCCTTTGCTGTGTTTGTGAACTTCCTAATCCATTCCAAGTCCTCTCCTCCATACAAGCAAATGTACATTCCTTCTTGCATCTAATCACAGCATTGCAACTTATTAATATTGTCAAGAAGTAAACTTTATTTAAAAGATGGATGTTTAAGTCGAAATGGAGACGTACCCAGTTGAGAACAGTAGGATCAATGCCATCGACCAAGAGCTCAAGCCTCCAGCTCTCTTCCTTCCAAAGAGCTTCCTCTCTGATAGTTGTAAAAGGGAAGGCTAAACTTCCCCAAATCCACATCATATGAAGTGCATTTGGAGATGTGACTCTTCCTTGTGGGTCCAACACTACCAGAATTGGCTTCTTGCCAAAGTGCCATTCTTGCTTCACAAACTTGATCACAGCCCTGTCGATCAAGGAAGGATGGTAGATCGAGTACCAAGTCATACTGTCCCTCAGATTCTCAAACTTTTGCTGCATGTTTTCTGTCAAAGGCACAGACGGGTCCAAAATCGGCAGCCACACGATCTCGTATTGGCTTTCATGCCTTGATGGATGGAGCCTTGACTCATTGTATATCTGTTCGAGAATTGCAATCTCTTCTTGCATTATGTCAAGGTCTGATATTAGCAGCAGCACGTTTTTCCTCCTCAGTACATCAATGTTAACCTGTTCATTTTTGTAAATAGACTAGTTAGACCATTAACATATAAAATTTGATAGGATCAGGCATAAAGATAATCTATATGTACCCTTCTCTTTGTTGTTCCTTCAACAAGTGGTTGCAGGTCGTCTTTTGCATAAATCAATGCCTTGAGAACCTTCATATTGTCAAGATGTGCCATATCAAACAAATGCAAAAGATTCTGATATGTTTCCAGGTGTTTCTTTTCATCTGCAATACATCAAATCTCATTTCAGCCATGTATTAATTGATATGTAATCTCTTTTTTTTGGTTCAAAACTCACCAATGTGCTTGTAGCAAATAGCCAACTGGTTAGCCAGGTGGCTATGCATATTGCTAAGCTTGTGAGCCAAGCTTGAAAGCTCCCAGGCCTCTGTAGTTGACACAATGTGCCTGTAACAAAAAAAAAGCCATAAAAAGGATATTAGTTTGATCAATATGTCGGCATCTGTTATGGGCCAATTTGATACATACTCATGGCCAAGGCCAATAAGGCCAGAAATCTGTGATGCACAAGCCACGATGCTTCTAATAGTCCAGTAGACAGCAATTGGTATATGAGAAATTGCTGTTGACAAAGCTGTTATATCAGTGGAGATGTACTGGGGTGGAAGCTCCTTGAACGCGACAATACATCTGGCTATATCTAGCATCACATTGATAAGATTCTTCACTGCATCGAATCGCGGCTTCAGCATGCTTGAGTGCTCCAAAAGGTCAGGCATTTGTTTGAGGATGGCCACTGCCTTAGCCAGCTGGTTCGAGGTGTAGTTCTGAGCAATTAGCCAGAACTCACCATAGTTCATTGCAAAAGCGGCCAGAGCTATGACCAGTTTGGCATCCCATGGGTAGTTAGAGAGCATGTTCAGTATTGACATTGCGGTTGCATGTGCATCACCTGTCCCACTCGAGCATTTGTATTGTATCTGCACAAACATAATTTTTTTAATTTCTGTGGTATATTAACAGATTATTATCAACTAGCATCAATTACCTCGCTGGCCACTCGATCAATCACATATGCCAATGATTCTAGCATGTCAATGGCACTGGCATGGTAAGCTGCATCATCCAATGGTTCTACACGCGCTTGTGGAGTCACCTACATATGTCAAGCATAGCATCAGCAATACAGACAATCAAACAAACTTGACTAGAGCCGAACCTGTTATGTCAAGGGCCCTAGGCAAAATGAGAAATGAGGGCCTCTCTGATAAAAATATTTTATGTGAAACTGAAATATATTTTAGTATATATGAAATAAAAATTACCATTTTTTATTTTAGGTTATAATTTCAATTTTTTTTCTTAGAATATAGATATAAAAAAAAAATGGGTCCCTTTTGGTCATGGACTCTAGGCTGTTCGTGCCCCTTACCTATACCCAACAAGGACTAGAGTTCAAGTGTTGTGTTACTTACAAGGTTGTCAATAGTAGGGGCAGAGCGATGGAAAATGTCCTCAACGATACGAAGAAGAGGCTTGACATCGAACTCACGTCCATCAGGAGCATGAGTCGAATGGATTTGCTTAGACATAGCATTGTCATCAGAAGTTGCAAACATAAGCCTATCGGGCTTGATGAGCTGCTGCATGGTAGACGCTGGTTTGATCATAGCGCCCGAGTTTGGTTTGAGAAGCTGCTGCATGATGTTTGCAGGGTTTGGATTCATTAGCTGCTGATTGTACCCAGTGTTTGGGTGAGTCAGCTGCTGGTTATATCCCGGGTTTGGATGCACCAGCTGCTGCATGTCAGCAGAGGTTGGATTCATTAACTGCTGAGGCGGATTCAGCAGTTGCTGAGCATTGGCCGAGGCGGCATTCACCAATGTCTGGGCACTTGGTTTGATCAGTTGCTGCAATGTGGCAGCACTTTGGTTCAAAGGCACATTTGGTGAGGATTGATTGAGAGGCATATTTGCTGGTGTTGCCATTTTTTTACGACTTGAAAAAGAAAAAAACAAATTGCTTAACTCAAGGCTATCCGAATCGATGTGTTTCGTTATAGCATTCGCACAGGCTTTATATAATCAATAGAAATGGAATAAAGGTGAAAACAAGAAACTGAATCTACCTTACTTCCAATTAAGTTTTAGTACCAGACATGATAGCATTACATATCATCTTTTTTTCTTTGGTTTCAGCCCCACATAATCTGTAGCGGTAGCAGTTCTCATGAATTATAACTGTCAAGTTACATTCTTTATGTGAAATTGAGATTTGGGACAAATTCTAAAAAAAAGATTATTTGCTTCAGCCAATTAAACAATTGAGAATCAAAGAAAGTGAAAACAAAGGGAAAGTATTAGTTCTACTTTGTTCTTTGTTTCTTTCTTTTTACTTGGCTTTGCCAAGGATCTTCATAGTACAGATTGTCATTTAAAAATCGTTTGCTCTAAATTTAGTATTATATACTAATTAGTAATTACTAGCAACTGATGTTTGGCCAAAATATTAACGTCTACTCTGACTTTTGTAGGCATTTACCTTTTTTTAAAGATATTTGGCCAAAATATTTTTTAATTATTTGGCATATAGCCCAATTTTCCGATGTATCTATATCATATTCAATTCTGTTAATAACTGCATGGAGTAACCACCTTATCTAAATATATATATATATATATATATATATATATATATATATATATATATATATATATATATATATAAAATTTATATA
>CATIWQ010789572.1:0-12524 GCA_949673415.1 Euphorbia schlechtendalii
AAATGCTATTAATCTTAATAATGCAGGCATTGGATGGAATCATATGAAATCTACATTAGTAGCTCCCTTCAATCCAAATAATATATTTGTTCCTCCATTTTTAATTTATTTTCAATTAAATAATTTGCAACGGATATTGCAAGGGTTCAACACTTGCAGATATGCAAGAAGCTATTTTGCAAGGGAAAGTATAATTACAAATCTGCAACGGCAAATTGCAAGTGAAATCCACTTGCAAAACTGCAACAGAATCTGCAACTGAAAACATTTCCATTGCAACTTTGCAACGGAATTGAAAACTGTTGCAAAGTGATCTGCAAGCGCGTATATTGCAACGGAATCCATGCCGTTGCAAATCCGCTGCAAAACATCATTTCCGTTGCAGTTTCCATTGCAGATCACTCTTGTAGTTATACTTTTTTAAAAAATTGTGTCACACGTTAGTTAATATATTTTATAATCAATAAAAGCTTTTAAGGTAAACACTATCAAAAAAATATCACATACTTTATTTGTTGAAAATTTGTTCAAAAAGCTAATTGCAAAATCTGTTAAAGTTTTAAAATACTAAAGATACATTTTGCTATCAAATCTATTAAGTTCTTGTAATCTTTAAAAAGGGGGAAAACAATTTTCATTGAATTCTGGGACAGCATTGCCATTTCTGTCATGCTTTGGTGAATGGGCTCAGCCCAGTATTCTTCACTAACATTCTTAAAAGACTTCTGAATGTCCAAAATAAACCCAATTGACCAACCCAACCCGACCCAACTTATGTCGTTTTGCCAATTTCTATTTAAGCCGAAAATATGTGATTTACTTTTTTTACACAGTATATTTACAACACACTATTACTCCTTTCTTGTTTTCCTCTTCGCTTTATCACCAAGGATCTTCATTATCTCCATTTTAATCATCATACATTAACAACAAATAATATCACAACTTCAATAACTGGGATTTCGATCCGTAATATACTTACTATATTATTGATTATGCACCTAAACACATGTAAACATTACAAACGTAACATTGAATTATAAAATTCAAAAAGAAAGCTATTCAAATTGTGAAAGAAAGTGAATCATCCTGTAGTTGTAATTCAAAATTGAAAAGAGAAAACCAAAGAAAAAGGAAGATAGATGAAATAACAGAATAAGACGACAAAATACAAGGGAATAAAGAAGGTGGAAATACAGCAGAAAAAACATGGAGGAGAGGGGCCCCTTCTGTATCTTATTGTTGATGTTTACATTTCTGTAAAATTTGGAATATAATTTTGGTTTATTTTGGACTTTTGAGCTCTATTTTTTATGATGAAGTAAGTTACAGAATGGCAATGCCTTGGCTTCAATATCAATGACTGAAATTCCTGAATGAGTGGCCCCTTAATTCTCCTTTGTTTACTTTCTCATTCATTATGTTATCGACATTCAAAAGAAATTACATTCTTCATTTCTGTCCTAGTTTAAGGTTTTGAACAAAAAAAATTATTATAGAGGAATTAAGGAAAATTGTTTCCTCATTTCTCATTCAAGATTTTTAATTTTTCCATTCTACATGCCAATAGGTCCAATACACAAGTTTTTGTTAATTGTAGAACAATTATTATTTCATACTCGTTACTTCAAAAAGCAACTACATAAACCAAAAAAAGCAAAATTTTATTAGTAGAGATAGTTTAATTTAAAATATTGTTTAATACTGTTTAATTTAAAATAACAATAAGGTTGAATAACAGTTTTTAAGTTTACTGCGTTTGTTTAATAATATATTGTTGTATTATGTAATGAGTTGTTTATAATTTTTTGATTGTTACAAGGTTTAATGTTTTTGCTTATTGTATAAACTGGAAACTATTTATACTTGCGCTTGCCGAGAAATGTAGCAAGCAAGGTATAAAATGCAATGTTTTAAAAGACGCTAGGCGCTAGTCGGACGGCTAGAGCCTCCGAGGATCTAGGCGAGGATTAATCAAGACCTAGTAGGGGACTAGACGGATTAACTTTTTAAAATATATAATATTTATTAATAAATTAAAATAATATATTTATCTAACACATAAATTTTTATATTATAATATTAAAAATTCATATTTCTAGGTTTTGGTGATATTTTCTAGGTTTTGACAACACTTTTTCATGTCATTGGCAACGTTTTTCTAAGTTTTAGCGATACTTTCCGCCTTGACCCCCCAATTATATTAAATCAGGGTGGTGTTCCGAAAATCCCCGCCTAAACGACCGTCATGACCGCCTTTTAAAACAGTGATAAAATGGACATAAGTAGGTATAAAGCACAAATTTTAATTACAACATTTTGTGTGCTTTTATACTGCTTTAATTGATGTGGTATTAGATATAATTTGGTGAATTACTATTTTCTCAAAAATATATCAGAATGATTTTTTTTTTGTAAAAAAAATAAAACGAAAAAAATACCAGTGTTGCTCATTTTCGGAAAAATCAATTATTTATGAGATAAAATCAAATCATACTTAGATTAAAAATCAAATTAAATAGAAAAATGTATATTTCTTCAAACAATAAATTGCACAATTTCACCCCATCCCACCTCACATAACAATAACATGTAAGCTCTAAATACATATATTCAATCTCGTCCAATAAACTAAGATATTTATTATAAAATGAAGATAGAATGAAAATATAAACTCAAGGAATGGGAAAAATGTTAAATATTTTATTTTATTGTAAAAGACTCCTTCAAATATATAATGGGCTTTGGAGAAAACAGTGTTTTCTATATAGGATATTATGTGCGCTATAGCTACTATGAGTTTGATTTATAAAATTTCTTCTCGTTCCGGAGTTAACTAAAAATTCGATTCTCTTAACCAATTGAATTTAATAAATGTCATTATTTAATCCCAACACTTTGTTGTATCTGATGAAATTTGAGTTGAAAGAGAGATCGAGAGATAAAGAAAGCTTTCATTCCATTGATGAATACATGACCCAAAAGCTTACAAGAGCAACTGAACTTTTTACAGAGAGAGCAAAATAAAACTAATTCAAAACTAACTAATTAAGAAGTTGGAAAGCTACAGTATATATTGTTACGATCCAACAACTTTACATTTTTACAATTACTATTATACCCTTATGTACTTATACTTAGTATGAGTACAATTTCTGTCATTAAAACTATATGTATAAACTAACACCCCCCCCCCCCCCGGGAAGCTAACAATCATGAATTGCAATCAAACCCAGCCTCTGCACTTGCTGCTCAAAGGATGGAGTATTCATAGCTTTAGTCAACATATCTGCTAACTGGTTTGAAGAAGAAATATGCATAAAATGAATGATGTTAGCTTGAACTTTAGCACGAACAAAATGACAATCAATATCCAAATGTTTGGTACGTTCATGAAAAACAAGATTTGTAGCTATGTGAATCGCAGATGTATTATCACAAAAAAGAAGAGCTGGTTGATCATGTTGAATCAGCAAGTCTCTGAGTAAAAACAATAACCATTGTATTTCAGCTGAAGTAGATGCTAAAGCCCTATATTCTGCTTCTAAAGAAATTCTGGAAATGGTACTTTGCTTTTTGGATTTCCAGGAAATTAGAGAGTCACTAATAAAAACACAATATCCTGTGATGGATTTTCTTGTTTCTTGACAATTTGCCCAATCGGAATCTGTTAAAGCTTTCAACCTAAAATTTTGATCAGCTGCATAAAAAATTCCTTGTACTGGTTTTCCTTTGAGATATCTCAAAATCCTATGTGCTGTAGCAAGATGTGTCTCATGAGGATTTTCTAAATTCTGTGATAGTTGTTGCATAGCAAAAGCTATATCCGGCCTTGTGTTAGACAGATACAAAAGCTTTCCTATTAATCTTCTAGACATTGTGTTGTCTGCTAACTTTGGTGAGAGAGAATGATCTACCTTATCTAAAACTATTGGGTTGTGATAGTCTTACAATCAAGAAAACCAAATTCAGCCAATAAGTCAAGAGTATATTTCCTTTGATAGAACAATATTCCTTTTTCTGTTCTTGCTATTTCTAATCCCAAAATAAACCTCAGTTTTCCTAGATCCTTAATACTGAAACAATTATGCAAATAATCCTTCATTTCTTTTATAGCAGTCAAACTACTACTTGCTAAAATCACATCATCAACATAAACAGTAAGAGCAATAAAAACATTTTCTGAATTTTGAATGAAAAAGGAAGGATCTGCCATTGATTGATGAAAACCCTTAACCAAAAGTGTTTTAGTTAACGTGGAATTCCATTGTCTACTTACCTGTTTTAAACCATATAAATATTTCTTTAATCTACAAACATCATTTGGTAAACTAGTTTTCACCCCTTGTGGAATTTTCATGTAAATTTCCTCATCTAGATTCCCATGTAGAAATGCATTATTAATATCCAATTGTTCTAAATGCCACTTATTTTTTACCGCCAAAGCTAACAAAAGTCTAATTGTGGTAATCTTGGCTACTGGAGAGAAGGTTTCTAAGTAATCTACCCCATTTTGCTGTGTATAACCCTTAGCCACCAACCTAGCTTTGTATCTTTCTATTGTTCCATCAGATTTCTTTTTTAACTTATAAACTCATTTACAACCTATGGGCTCCTTATTTTCTAGTAATTCTACTATGTCCCATGTTTGATTATTGGTTAAAGCTTCAAGCTCTGCTATCATTGCTGCTTGCCAATTTGTATCTTTAGAAGCAACAGCATAAGAAAAACTCATTCATAAAATTTTACATGCTTGGAGACTATTACTCTGTGTGACTGAATGCTATAAAATCTATAACCTTTTTTATTTGCCTCATAACAAAGAAAAACACCTCTCTCAGCTCTATCATCAAATTTTTCTCTATTTCTAGCTAATGTAGAGGCATAAGCTAAACAACCAAAAGGCTTTAAATCACTGTAATCAGGCTTACTGCCATACAATGTTTCAAATGGTGTTTTGTTTTCAAGCAAGGGAGTTGGTATTCTGTTAATGAGGAAGACAGCATGGGTAATAAAATAGATCCAGAAGGAATGAGAAAGGCCACTTTGTAATTTTAAACCTCTAGCTAATTTAATGATATGCTGGTGTTTTCTCTCAACCAAGCCATTTTGTTGTGGAGTTTCCACACAAGACAATTGATGTATGATTCCATTGTCAGAGAAGAAAGAATGTAAGTTGAATTCAGGTCCATTATCTATTCTGATTATCTTAATGTTTTTGTTAAACTAAGTAGAAACCAAATTTTTAAAGTTTTTAATAGCCTGCCCAACTTCAGATTTACTTGGTAACATTACTGCCCAAGTGAACCTGGTATGATCATCCACAATTGTAAGAAAGTACCTACACCCTGTTAGTGATATCTTAGTTGGACCCCAAATGTCCTTGTGAACTAAATCAAAAGCATTAGTAGAATTAGAATGAGAAACAGGAAAAGGCAATCTATTTTGTTTTGATTTCACACAAATGTCACAAACCAAATCTGAATTTACATGAATATTAGGAAATTGCTTACTTAAACTGAAATTCTAGTGTTAGAAGGGTGTCCTAATCTATAATGCCATAATTCTTCTCTATTACATTGTACAGAAAAAGACAGATTACTATGTGAAGGAGCTAAATCTAAAACAGGAACATTCAGTATGTATAAACTATCTTTCACATCAGTTGAACCAATCTTCCTCTTGGTTCACATATCTTGAATTTCACAGTAATTTGAATGAAAAGTGAAAGCACAATTAGACATAGATGATAATTTTGTGACAGAGAGCAAGTTATATTGAAATTCTGACACATACAAAACATCATATAGGATAAGACAATCATTGAAAATCAAATTACCAATGAATATAGCAGACAACTTCAAGTTATTAGGTAACAACACATGCCAATTCTTGATTGATCTTACTTCAGTTAAATTTTGAAAGGAATTAGTTATATGACAACTTGCACCTGTATCCACTATCCATGAATTTTTAGTTATAAAAGTTTTTGTACCTGAAAGACCTGCGTCATTTGGTTTACTGTAATTTGCCTAACCAATCCTCTCAATCCTTGCTGTTGCTGCCAAAGAATTCTGTTGTACCTCACTCCTTCCAATGTTAAAAGCTTGCTGTGTCTGTATACTTATCAACTCAGAGATTTGCTGTAATTGTTCAGGACTCAAACAAACTGCAGGCTGTTTTAATGTAGATGCCATGTTCAAATTGGAATTAATCACAGAAACATGATTATCTAAATCAAGCAACTGCATATCTTGATAAAGATCCTGGTTCATGTAATCTTGATCCCCTGTATCTTCATAACTTGTACTAGCATGAATTCTGCTGAATCTTGATTTGAAATTCATTGGATAGCCATTCTTCTTCTAGCAATTTACCACCAAGTGACTTCCATTGCAAAATGTACATTTCACTTGCTTTTCTTTTCCAAGATTGTTTCTGCAAAATTATCCTTGATTTGAAAAATTGCTATTATTCACATGGCTATCAAAAACCTTATCATTGGCTCTATAACCACTATTATATCCTGGATAGTCTGGATTATAACCATGTGATCTCTTAGCAAAAGCTGCCATTTCCTGAACAGAATACTCCTTTTCTTGAACTGTAAATTCTCTCTCATATTGTAGGAGTGATGAAAAAGCTTTGTTCATCAAAGGTAAGGGGTCTAGAGACATGATATGAGACTTGACATTTGCAAAAGATCCATTTAATAAAAAAACAAACTACTAGGTTCACTTCTTGTTTTTTCCTTAGTATATCAACCACGTTACAGAAACAACCTTCACAAATGCAGCTAGGTAATGGAGTCAAATTTACATACTCATTCCATAACAATTGTAAGGATGCGAAATAATCTGTGACAGACTTGTTTCCTTGGGAAATAGTAAAAATCTCTGACTGTAAATCTGCAATTCTATATAAATCAGATTACGCAAACCTCTCTTTTAGATTCTCCCAAAGTTCTTCTGCAGAATCAAAACTTATTGCTGTTTGGGCCATTGAAGGACTTAGCGACTTTAGAATCCAAGATAGTACCATGTTGTTACAACGTTTCCAGGCCCCAAATAAAAGATCCCTCGAATTCAGTTTCTCAATGGTACCATCCACAAAATCTAGCTTGTTCTTGGATAAGAGGGCCATTTTTATTCCTCTAGCCCAAGAATGATAATTGGTTCTATCTAATGGTGGAGAAACTAAAACTAAGGCTGGGTTTTCACTTGGATGTAAGTAAAAGGGGTTATTCTCATCTAAATGGCTTTGACCACTATTAGCCATTTCAAAATAGAAATCAAGAAGACTTAAAAAAAGAATAAAGTAAATTTCTGAAACAAGGAAAGGTAAGGGACAAGAAGACTTCAAGAGAAAACAAATAAAGGAAAAATCAAAGGAAAAGAAATTACACAGATCTTTAATCGAAGTAAAGGAAGAAAAGAGAAGAGATGAAGTTGAACCTTTCAAAAACAAACGCGGAAGCTATACAAAAATAAAAAACGCTCTGATACCATGATGAAATTTGAGTTGAAAGAGAGATCGAGAGATAAAGAAAGCTTTCATTCCATTGATGAATACAAGAGTCAAAAGCTTACAAGAGTAACTGAACTTTTTACAGAGACGGAGCAAAATAAAACTAATTCAAAACTAACTAATTAAGAAGTTGGAAAGCTACGGATTGTTATGATCCAACAACTTTACATTTTTACAATTACTATTATACCCTTATGTACTTATACTTAGTATGAATACAATTTCTGTTATTAAAACTATATGTATAAACTAAGAGTATGCACGAATTCCATAGATGTAAATTTAAAACATTGTTTAATAAAAAAAAACTAAGCTTACATTAGAATTTTTTTTTTTTTTTGGTTAAGAGCTTACATTAGAATTTAGTAGTTAATTTCAATGTTATCAATACCGTGCCGGACACGATACCGGTGAAGCTAATGGTACATGGTATGACCGGTATTACCGATGGTAATACCAGATTAATGATTTTTTTTTAAAATAATGTAGTATTTAAATAATAAATATCCTTAATAAATTTTCAAATTTTAATTCTAATAAATCTTTATGAATTCTAGAATTTTACTTTTTTAATTTTAATTTTGAAAGGAAATGTAACGATAAAAGCAAAGAACTTGAATGGAAAATTTTTAAATTAAAGTTTGAAATTTTTTTTTAAAATACCAGTTTAACCGGTTTAATAGTTTAACCGGTATCTTACCAGTAAGATACGATTTTCTTCAAAACTGGTAAAGTATTTCAAACAGACAATATACCCCGCCGGTACCAATTTTACCAGTTAAACCGACCGGTATGGTACGGTTTCAATAACACTGGTTAATTTTGTAAAAAAACTTTTTTCAGAAAAGAAAAGGTAAAAAATTGTTGTTTTTGGGTAAGAGTGGCATCGAAATTGATGATGCCGGGGCGTTGACCTAATTAATTGCTGACTTCTTCTCCTATATTTATATTTATTCACCCTAACTACCTACCTCATTTACTATATTACGTGGTATATTTTGCTTACTAGTTAATTTTTGTTTGTATGTTTGAACTTTTCCCAACGCTGATCAATTGTCTCTCTTTTTTCTTTAGTGGGTGGGATTTTGATTAAAAGCAACGGAACAAGCTCAAAGCACAATGCTACATCACAGTACGCATGTAATGCTATCAAATTTTAAAATTGTAGTGATAAATCAGATTTATTAAATCTAGTAACACATAGTCAATATGTGGAAAAATATTCGGCTCTCTTGAATATATTTTTAGAAATATTTGGTGAATTATAACTGATATAAATTAATTACAACTCATAAGCAGATGTATCAAATCAAAAAATATTTATTTCAATTTAAAATTATAGTGAATTGAAATTAATATGATATAATATAAGTTGAAAAGAATGTAACATAAACCTTAAACAAATGATTTAAAAAATATATACTTAACATTTTTACCTTAAAAAATATTACAATATTAAAGTAATAAGATATTCATTGCTGTTGGATTGGAATTATGGGTGTTGCTTGAGAAATGGAGAACCTCAAGAAAAAAAAATCCAACAACCCTCATCATGCATTGGAATATGCAATGCACTCATTTTCCATCTCATCAGCGACAAACCAGGAAAAAAGAATTAGAATTGAAATCAAAATCTTCAGACAAGTAAAAGATACTAGAATATTATAAAATGAACCACTATGAACAAAAGCCACCTTACCCCTGTTTAACTAGTCTCTTTTTCCTTTTTTCTTTTATTAGTTTTTCTTTACATCTATAATCGCATGTAATTTTCAGTAATATTATTTTGGTTCAATATATACGTTGGAAATGATGCCTTACAAATGTCAGCAAGTTAATATACAATTAACTAAGTAGGGTATTAAGCTGATGATCCTATTTTTGATATGTGATAGTATTTATAAATTTCAATTAATTTTAATCATTCATTCAATTTTAATGATTGATGTTGAATTTAGTTATCTATGGAGTTCACAGTGAAATTAAGTATCATCCACTAAAATTGAATGGATAATTAAAATTGACTGAATATACAAATGTACAAAAATTTTAATTTATGGAATCCTTTTTAGTGTAATACAAGATTAATAAAATCATTTTTTTTATCAATTTTGTAGATGACAAACCCCACACTTTTTGAATATATTTTTAAGAAAGTGATGGTAACTAAGTAAAAACTTGGTGGTTTAGAAAAAATTAATCTCTAAATTTTGGTATTTTTCGATTTCCTACATTCAATTTTAAAAACATGTAAATTTTTTTTGTTCTCTTTCATGTTTTAACTTTCTACGCTAATTGTCATATATTATAAAATGAATTTGGAACTCGAAAAGAACACAAAATTTGACATTTTTCCCATTATTATTTTGAACCTTTTATCGAGATTGTTTTGCTTTCTCCTCTAAATTCATTTGTTCGAGTTTGGATGAAAAAAAAATAGTTAAAAACGTCATCTTATTCACTAAATCAAGAATTATTTTTAATAACCCAATCATAGTTATAAATTACACGCATTAGATTAAATGGACTTTTTTTCATATGAAAACATAATTTTTACTATTCCCCTTAGTTCAATATTAGCTCGAACGCAACAGAACATAAACATGAAATTTAAACAAAATAAAAAAAAATAAAAGGAAAAGTAGGGGTAGGACGTAGGAACATACATTTAGTATATAAACAGATAAGGGCAGTAAGGCCATATAGCCTTTTTCTGAATCTTTATTTTTTTGCGTATGTGTGGAGTCTTTACTCAAAGCTTTCTCTTTGTTTTCTCTTTGCTTACTTTCTCGTGTTTCTATTTATATTAATCCCACGCTTCAATTCCTTCATTTCTCAGTTCAATTAAATTTCTCTGTCTTTACTAGCCAATGGAAGTAAGTTAAGCTCCTAATACGTCTTCTTCTTCTTCTTTAATTTAGTAATTGAAATTTAAATCTGATTTAATTGAATTTTAAATTTTTTTTTTGGTTTCCCGAATTATTAGTAATTAACTGTTAATTGATGAATGAACGGAATTTGTGGCGTAGGATTACTACTATTCAGGGAAGCATGTGCCGGCGTTTGGAAGCTGGGACTGGAACAGTGATCTTCCTTTCACTCAGTGCTTTGAATCTGCTCGTCAAGCCGGTTTGCTCCGTTACAGTTACTCCTCCGATGACCGTGATTTATACGTCGCCGGTGATTTGTACGACAATCACGTCGTTACTCCCGCCGTTATTGTCGTTCCCCGTCGTAAGGTACTTTTTTTTTTAATATAACCTCAATTCTCGTTTCTCTGGACATAATTATAATTATGTTTTGAATTTTGTATTAAAGTTCGGCGCTGTTCACTGCATGCCAAATGCACATGTTTATGTTATGAAAAGCAGCGTACCAATTAAGAATAGAAATTGTGAGTATAATAATTTCACCGAGTGTGTTGCTCGTAAAACGGTTTACTCTTTTAATTTTTGTAATTTAAGTATAATCACTAGAATTAAGAATTGATTTTGTGACTTTGCTTTCCCGATAGCAAAAACTGTTGTCTATTCTTTGTTTTTAGAAATAAGAATATTTAAGTTTTTGAAATAGTTGGGATTCGAAACCACTTTGATTTAGAATGGAAGGGTAATTGGTCCATAAAGTCTTTTTATTTAACGTGTTTGGACGAGCAAATTACTCTTTTCCCGCACCGTCTATAGGTGAAATATTCAAATAAGTCGGTGTGTAGCAAAATTTGACATTTTAATCCACCCAAAACTAATAATTATTGTTTTCATGAATTACCCCGTAAAATTGTACTAAGCAATGATAATGATCCATTGATCTCGGACATATCATGATTATAATTCCGAATAGGAGAGTGAAATTAATTCAAAAGACGTTATTTTACAGGCAAAATTACGAGAATCAGGAGAGAAAGAAGAGCAAAAATGGGAGAAAGAAGCAGAAAAAAGCAGGACAATGACAAGGGCTGCAGCTAAGCCAGTTGATGAGGACTTGTACAAAATCCCACCAGAGCTTCTTTATGCTAAACCCAAAAAGGTCTCTTTTTTTAAAATTTATTTTCTTTCATTCTCTTTACTTTTTACCCATTTTTATTACTTTGCAGCATTCAATTCAATCAACTTTTCTGGTTTAATTAATTAATGTTTTTGCAGAAGAGAGCATTGGGTTTCTTTTCAAGCTGCTTCATCCCAACTTGTGCATAATGAAGCTCTTTGGATTTTATCACAAGAGTTATTTTACATAATTGAATGACTATATTATATGGTTGTTATATATTAGTAATTATGTGAATGAATATTATTGTGCTATGAAAATGATGTTATTGTGTGGGTTAGGAGGGGAATATCTTTAATATCTTTTCATGGGATTTTTGTTTGGAAGTGATTGTGATTATAAAAAAGAGGAGTGAGGGTCTTTTTATAAATATGTGAAGTGGAGTAATGTCTTTGTCTTTTTATCGTATGATAAGTGAAAAGGAGGGAAAAAATGAAAATGGGCATTAACTATCAATGAGTATTTTTTTTCTTGTTTTTGAAATGTAGATTATGTTGTTTTCAATTAAATTTTTTTTGGAGTCCGATAAAACTGAGCTTATAAATAACAATTTTAGGACAAAATTATCAGGAGAAACAACTAATGATAATAATAAACTGTAACGATTAAATAAAAATGCAGTTGAAAGAAAATAGTCTTAATTCTTAAATGAAAATTCCAGACTATTTAAGAAAATGTAAGGACTACTCATAGTTGTTTTGTGAATGTAGTGCTAGTATGTATTATTCAATTAATACAAGAGGGTACATTTATGAATTGAGGGTATGGTAAGAATTACACCACATGATTCCATTAAAATGTATGGTGTACTACAAATCTATAAATTTAAATTAAACTCAAGGTGGCTTTTTATGTTTTCTCATAGTTTCAACATTTTGGGTTTGTTTGATTCACGAAATGATTATTCGTAGAATAAAATGAAAAATCAATGCAAAAATGTACAAATGATAGAG